>MNCI01008484.1:1013307-1025959 GCA_015680685.1 Gnetum montanum
GAACTCACCTATCGCCTAGCATGGAAAGGGGGATGACCCTGACTTGAAGGGGTTGTCCCTCACCTCTAGTGTTGACCATCCATCCCCCCTCAATGTTGACACTCTTCCCCCCTAGTGGGAGGGGATTAGATAGTGCGGAGAAAGAAAATAGCTAGTATGCATGAGGGATGAACCTCACCTACCCCCATAAACATGGAAAATAATTTTTAGCAATTCGGTAGCCAATTTTCAGCCCATGAATCTAAAATATGGCAAAAACTTTTCAGCCAATCATGTTAGCAATTTGGTAGCCAATCATGTCAGCCACTTGTAGCCAATTTACAGCAAAAATCATGGATGTAACCTTATAGAAACCATGCCTTGGTAGCATGACAAAGTTCCACACTTTTGCATTTTAGCACCCTTGGCATTTTCGCATCAAAGAGCTCTTACTTCCTTGGCAATAATGTAGCTCCTTGGTTCCTAGAAATGTGGACTCCCCCTGCAACATGTTACCTCGTATTACTCCCCCACTTTTGAATGGTGAGTGTTGGGTGTCAATTTTACCCTCTTGGTATCACCAAATCCCAACATGGTGCACGTTGGCTACCCAAATCCTTCACATTTTCAATAACCCCTAGCATCAAACAATGTTATAGATCGAAGGAGTAGACAAAGGAGGTTTAATATCATTAGGAGTGACAGAGATATTGGATCATGGAATTAATTGTGGCTTCAATGGACTCTAAACCCCTACACAAGTGAACCTCCTTTTGCCCTCCTCTTATGCACCAATTTTGTACACATCTCTAAACTCATTCTTTGTTTATTTAATGAAATTTATGATTTTAAATTGTGTACAATTTCATATATAATTTTTATATTTTAGTGCATTATTTCATATATTTTGGTATTTCTATACTCTTGTTACACCCTCATTTTGCACCTACCTAAGTTCCTAGGTGATCTACCAAATCATCTAGGGCATCCTGAATCCCACTTTTCTTTGTGGAGGCCTTAGAGGATTCGAGGTTGAGGCTGCCTACGATCAAGAACATTTGGTTTCTTCTAGTGACTAAGATTTTCAATTGCAATAGTTTTTTGGCACTAGAAGAAGGGACCTTTGCTTGATTTCTTAAGTCAAAATCTTATTGCCCCCATAGCCAACATTTCCTACCTATTGGAAATTTCTGATATTTGTAGCAAAAAACCTTGAAGCCCCTCTAAAAACCCAATGCTGCCAATCAACCCCTTATAGTAGACACCCAAATGTTCAAGTTTTAGGTGGTTGGGAGTTGATTTTCTTAACATTTTCTATGAATTTCAATAGCCAAAACCAATGTTGAACACCTACATAACAACATTCGACATCAACAATAATTCTCTCAACAAAACCAATGTTGTCATTCTCATCAGCTAAAAATACTTTCCCCTTATTTTGTGGTTGAATTTGGGTAGTTTCTAAAACCATTTTCAGAAAGTTGTAGGTTTCTATTTTTGTTTTCCTACTTTTCCCCCTTTCACCAATGTTGGTTTTAGAAGGTGTGACATCTCCCCATCTCACCCCCTCTTGCCCCTATTGCCACACCTGGGGGTGTGAAAACTAGGACAACAATGTGGATGAAGCCTAACTCCAATGTTCTTAGCCTACCATTTATGGTAAAAGGGTAAACCCCCTTTACCCCCAAATTATTACATATAGTAAGTAATTTTTTTGATCATTTTTATCCATTTACACAATATTTTAACTTCATAACCATTAATACTATCAAAATTTGCATCCTTTTCACTACACCTTTAATAGTTTTCAACCCCCCCCCCCCCCACCCTCTTTCTTACCAAGGTTGGCTTTGTAAGGTGTGAGATCCCCCCATCTCACCCTGTCTTTCCCCCCTACCATATCTAGGGGTCTGATAGCTAAGAAGCTAGCATTGGTGTCAAAGAGTGTGACAACTAGAAGGTTAGTGTGGGTAAACTTTGCTATCACCTTTGCACCTTTTCATTTTGAGTAAGGAAGTCTACCCCCTTACCTCCTACTTGCTATTTTTAGTAAGTATTCCATTTTCAACCATTTTTTCTTCCTTTGATATCTCTTAATTTTCATTTGTTGGAATCTACTGTCATTTTTTACTTTTCATAGACTATCTCGAGTAGTTCCCACAAAAATAACCACATATCTTCCAAGGCTAACTAAGTTGCCTTACAACTACAATGATGGTGGGTCAGATCAATAGATCATGAGAGTCTATGACCCCAAAGACCATACCATCATAGAGTGTAGGTGATCTCTGGGAGTCAAATGGAAGAGTCCTAATTTTGCACCTATAAATGAATATTTCTATAATTGCATTTGTGCTAAAATACAGGCAAGTCTGTTAGTTCCACAAATTGAAGTTGATGTCAAAAGGAAGTTTGAACTCATACCTAAGGATGGAAAAGAATACATCCCTTCCATGTATGATCAAATTGCTTTTGCTAACATCTATGCTAGCATCCTACCCCAATTGATTGACATGGAAGAAGAAGATAACAAACATACCTTTGAGGAACAATAGGGATAGGAGGATGAATTCAAGAGAGAATTTAATCCTAAATAAATCCTAGGAGGATTGTTCCAACAATCCCCCAAGATCACAGATTTTTCCTCAAATGCTTTTATTTTCTCTATAGGCATGGTGCTACCATCTTCCACTCCTTCCTACCTTGCTATGGCAAATCCCACACCTATTATAGTCACACATCAAACTTAAGAAATTTCACAAACAACAAATCATAATACATCGATGCCATTTACAATACATCCTTGATATATAAAATCATTTATAGTGGCTTTTACTTTTTTAAATATGCTAACTACACACATGGGACCCACTATGAATCCCCAAGAAACACAAGGGTCACATACCTCCTTTATCCCATTTGTGCCTCAAGTACTGGCACAAACATCCTTTTCTCTATTTGGCCCATAAGTCACAACCATAGCGCAACCTCTTTCTTTCTTCATGCAACCCATAACAAGGCCACTAAGCTCACAAGATATACCACAATCATATGTGCAAGCCTCATAAGCTAGTAGGACCACTCCAAGGCCTAGACTAAGCTTTCTATATGATCTAGGACTTGACAGAGGAGTTAAAGAGGCTCAAAGACTCTACATCCAAAAGTGTAAAGATCATGGAGTTTTATCAAGATGATCCTATCAACCCTATGGTCCCACCTTTGACATTTCCTCCTGGTGTCCCTATATCCTAGTTTATCAAATACAATGGAGAAGGTAACCCTGATGCTCATCTTATAACATCTAGATCTAAGTGCTTGCTATTATAGCCATGGCCTAATACCATCATGAGGATTTTTCCTATGCCCTTGATTGGGAAACCCTTGATTGGTACCAAGCATTAACTAGAGGATTCATATCCTCCCTTTTAGACTTGATATCTCAATTCATTAATCCCTTCAAGTATAACATGAAGCCCAACACTATGCTTTACCAACTCATGAAGGTCAATAAGGGATCCCTTGAGCCTATACAAAAGTTCATCTAGTGATAGAATGGACACCTGAATGAAATACCAGAGCACATAGTTGAAACTCACCTTTTGACTATATTTAAGGGAGTAGTTAATGACTTTATGAAGTCCAAGCTTTACTACCTTGACCTATGGTTACTTAGCCAAACATTCTCCCAAACCAAGAACATACAAGATGCTACAAAGGCTAATCATGACCTAACCTACATAGCATACAAAAACCAACATACATAGAAAGACAAGGAGAAAAGCAAACATAACATTGTGACTATAGCAATTGTAGAGGCCAAAACCACTAGCCAAGGGCCAAGGAGAAATCCACAAATGATTCCCACCAATAATAACTATGATAACTAGCCTTCAACCTTTAGGTCAAGTACATTGACAACAACCAAACCCAATTTTCAAGGAAGGACAAGTGTAAATACACTCCACCACCGCTAAAATCATCAAAGTTGTTAGACCAATTGTTGAAAAGTGGATGTATCCAATACAAATAGATGTTTTAAGCATTTCAAAAGAAGCATGATAGAATTTATGAGATTGCTAAGGATTTCACTCTAGCAACAAAAGACAATCCACCATTTCCTAAATACTTCAAGATAGACCATTTTTCCACTATCATCAACTTCCTGGTCATGACACAAACTTCTACCTTATGTTGAAGGATGACTTGTAGAAGATGATAGATAGGGAAGAGCTAGTTCAAGATGTGTCCAACCCTATCCAACCTCAAAACAAATCAATGAAGGTATACAAAGATACATTGAATTCTAAAAATGCTACATATATCATATTGGCATTCAACATAGATGGTAATTAGAGATTCTCAAGAAAACCATTTGTGATTCACATATCCCCTTATGGTGAAAGGGCTTCTTTAGCTATCGCTAGGTCAAGATCCCATTTTTTTATAAGGGTGCCATCACAAGTGGCTCCTAGAGAATCATTTATCATTAGGGTGCCCCAATCCACTATAGCCCAATCAACCAAGGCCTCACGAATTGAGAAAACTATCCAACAACCTCTTGTCGTGGTCAATGTTATTGCTTCTTCTTCACAACAAATAATTGATAACCAAAATGCTCAAAATAAGAAAAAGAAGAGGCAAAAGAAAAAGCCTAACAATAAGAGTGACAAACAGATGGAGCCATGGAAGGAAGCAGATCCACGAAAGATCATATCATCCATACCCATGACCTCCTATACTCAATCCACTCTAAACAACAAACCATAGGAGAATCCCAAAGCTCATGGCCAAAGGAATGAGAAGAAGCCACAACAATCACAACCTAAAACTAAAGTATGCATTCTAGGGCACATGGAGGAGGTAAAGCACAACAAGGGTGACAAGCCTACTGCCAACAAGAAAACCTTCCTCAATGTAATAGATCAGTTTAAGTAATCTCTTAAGTAGAAGAACACTACTTTGAGCTTCTATGACTTGATCATAACTTCTACCACACATCATGAGGTGTTGGTCAAAATGTTTACTTCTATCCTTGTCGGTGAGGATATACCCACTAATGAGGAATCTATCCATGCAGTAATGATCCCTCCCACACCTAGGGAAGGGAAGTTAGTATGCTTGACATTTTGTGACAACGAAATTAAGGTTAATCCCCAAAATGGTGAAATTATGAGGGATCCTTTGATTATAACCATATGGATAGGAAAATTTAAGGTGCATCGAGTGCATGTAGATTATGGTGCAACTACTAACATTATCCCATGTACTATAGTTAAATGGTTGGGCTTGAAAGAGTAGACACAACCATCATCAATAGCCACTCTCATGTCTTTCAACATATCAAGGGTTATTGTTAAGGGTTCCATCTCTTTAGATTTCTAGGTAGGGAAGAAATTCCCCATGACTATGAATGTCTTAGTGGTGGAGAAGACACGTGGTTTTAACCTTATCCTACAAAGACCTTCGTTAGCTCAATTATGAGCTGTGTCTTCTCCTATCCACCAAGAGATTCCCCTTCCTTATGAGGAAGGTAAGATCATCATTCATGGTGATAACATAGTTCCCCTAGTTATTAGAAATGTGGACATAGCATAGGGATCTGAAGTGGATATTTGAGAAGAGACTTCTAGTCATAAAATCCAATAACCTAAGAGAGAGTAGAAAACCAATGACAACAATGATAGATGTCAAGATTCATCATGGGATGAACTTACATTTAACATCATTAGTGAAGGTGATGATGAATACAAACTTGGGCAGAGTAGACCTTACTCATTTCCTAATCTTTCAAGAATTAGGAAGATTCTACACAAGTGAAATACCCCCTAAACCTCCTATATAATGTCCCTATATCCTTGTCCTTATAACCATATATAGCCAATATCCATGTAGCTTAACCACTCTTTGTTAGTTTGTTATGCTTGTTTGTGCATTTTATTTTACTCTTCATGCAAGTAGCCTAAATTTATACCTTCATTTATATTTTACTTATGCATTACAACATTTCTTTTGTATTACTCTTATACATGATAAAAACAAAAATCATTACAAAAAAATCATAAAGTTGGAAAAAACCATAAAAATTTGAAAAAAATAATTTTTTACCAGAAAATAAATAAATAAAAAATAAATATATAACTTCAAGGATCCTCCATGTCCTGAAACTAGCAAACCTATGCCCTTATGAGGCCTTAAACTAGCATTATAGACTGTTGAGGCCTTAAATCGGCATTATGGCCTATTGAGGCCTTAAACTAGCATTATGGTCTATTAGGGCCTTAAACTGGCATCGCAGCCCACTAAGACTTTTAATTGGCATTACAATATGCTAAGATGTTAAACTAGCACTATGACCTGCCATTGCCTTAACCTAGTAATAAATGTATAACTTGTTATGCCTTTTCTTTTATTAAACAAAATAAAAAAAATGGTAAGTAACACTTGCCTATTCATAATCCTATCACTCTCATCATAGCCAACGTAGCCATATTCTGCATAGATAATTTCAATGCTTATAATATTAGAACCTTAAAATGATACATCAATCAATAACATATATAGCCAAAACCAAAGCTGGAAACTTAAAATTTAAAACATCTTAAAATAAAATAGCATAGCCATGTTCACATTATGTGATACAAATGTTAAAACCATATATCATAAATAATAAAATTTCTACAACCTAAGCACTGGCTAATATAATCCATACAATCTCAAGCATAAGATGAAATAAATACTAAAGGCTATCTCATCATGCATTTGATGGTGCTAGGGGGGCATTCAGATAAGGAGGTGGTGGTGCATCATCATCATCATCGCCTACATCACTAGGGACACCAACATCATAAAATGCCTGTAAGATAGCAATACATAACCAATTAGTGATCATAATAACCAAAATTGTAACATGAACTTGGTAGAACAAAACATATAAAACTAAAAATAAAAACTAAAACTTAAATGCAAAACATAAATGTCATCATATCTATGGAGAATCTAGCTCTTGCAAAAGATGATGAATGCCAATCTCTAAACTTTGGAGAACTTGATCTTTTTTCATATTTGCCTAGTTCATGTCCCCTAAATTGATGTCCATAAGGATGTTGGTTCTATCCACACCCATCCATGATGGTGGCTCCCATAAGATTGTAATCATAGCAACTTCATCTACACTTGTGGTGATCTATGGAGTAGGAGTCTCAACCACAATCAAAGTGCTTTCAAAAATGTTGAGAACACTCTCAACCTGAATGCCCTAAATAAAAATCTCTCTCTTTTACCATTCAGTGTTCTACTTCTTTAGCCATTTCAAATAGGCATCTCGATAGGATTTGTACTTACACTTTTGGTCCCTTTGGATCTTACCCCACTCTAGGACCAAAGCACAATAATCCTTTCAATCTTGTGCTTTTTGAGAGATCAAGTCCACCTACATTTGTTACTTATGAAACTCTTTGAAAAGGGAAATCTTATCATGGATAGTATGCTAGTAGCAGGTCCATGTGATCTCTGTGGTCTATAAGGCTCTTGATTTTTCCACTTGGACCTCAAAAAAGGCCTTACACTCCTCAAGATCCTAGATTCTCTTAGCTTTCCTTTTATTTTCCTTCTTCAAGGCCATAACCTACTCCCATAGGGATTTGTTAGACCTTTGAATCTCCTATGAGGCGTTAGCACATGAAACTGCTAGATCAATGGTAGCTTCATAAAGCTTCAAGGGTACATGTATGGTGTTAGAAGGAAGTTTGGGCAAGGAGTCAAATTCCATGTCTTGGGCCCAATCCCATGTGACTGATGGCACTAAAACAACAAAAATAATAATCTTAAACTCAATATGCAATATAACTATAACATAAAATATATCTCATAGGAAATTGACTAAGGCATAGAAAAACATTGTTCTCACCAATTTCTAGTGAAACCTATTCTAATTGACCAATGATGTTCTTTGCCATACAGTGCATGAATTCTATCTTGTTTATGATCTCTACCCATGGTTTCATGTGAAACTCGGGTATAGGGGCTTTTGTTGTTGTCTCAAGAACTACAATAAGCATAAAAATTGTTGGATAAGTAAGAACTCTAAAATAAAAAGTAAAACTATAGGAAATAAAAAGTAGAGCATCACTATACTTGTGCTCTCCACTTCCTTCTCATGATTGTCTTCATCATCATTGGGTATTTTGATCAGAGACTCCCTCAGTGGTGACCCATCAAACAAGCCATCAAGGTCATCCATATCTTGCTACAAGAGTTCCTCCTATACATGCCTTTATTCTTCCTCTACCATAGCCCTATGTCTTTGCGCTTCCACTTCAGCACAGCTATGTGCCTCTTCTACTTACCTTTGTTCTTCTTCCATAGTAGCAACTGGGGCTACTAGGTTCCATTGTTGATTTGTAGCCATAAAACATCAGATAAATTAATAGGAATAGCCATAGAATAAAAAAATAATCAAAAAGGAAATAAAATATAGTATAAGTATACCTATGACTACCTGATCCAAGCGTGGAATCTTGAAGAAAATATTTTTCTTGGAGGAAGGCTCTGCTACTAGTGGTGATTCCTCTGTAGGTCTTTTCAAATTTTCCATAGCTACTCCAATAGCTTCAATACAAAACCATTGGACCCTCTTAATTTTTTCTCAAAATGTAAGAGGTACCGCCCCCATGCTGTTAGGGGATTTACATTTCCGCACATCAATATCCTTGATGCTCATGGATACTGAATCTCCCATACCCTCCATTGGATTTTAGGTGCTCATGGTTTGATAAAGATGCTTTATGCAAGGCCTGAAGAGTTACTGTTGATCCTAACACATCCATTATCCACCTCTCCTCACCACCAAAAACTCTGCAAACCTCTTTGAATAGCTTGCAAAACATGCATGGTGCATGTGGACTATTTTGGAAGAGTTTATGTGAATTTTGAGGATTTCCTCTTTGAGGCTTGCAGCCAAAGAAGCAGCCCAATTAAAATGTGTCCCCTCCATCATAAATTTCTTGAAGGTCCATCATTGTGTAATGCCAATCAGCTTATTTTGAAATAAAAATTTAGTGAATACCCTAGATCTAAATAAGGGATAAAACCCTTTTGCATCAGGGTTCGTAAGTCTACTACAAGCAAGACTAGAGTGGTCCTTAGTAGCACCAATCCATTTCACAACCTTTACATGGTGGCCTACCTCTTTCATTGGTTTGGTTGAAACTATCATTCCATCAATGAAAACACCAAACAAGTCATGGAAGATAGATGTGCTAATGGAAATAGCAATAGATTGACCTTGTACTATAGTGTGAAACACTTTGGCTGTTTCATCAAAAGAGTTGATGATGTTCAACATCTCTGTAGAAGGGATGACAAGGTTTGGAGCCATATAGATCTTAAGAAAACCTACATGAGAAATTTTTGCTTTAATGTCTTTAGATACATCCTCCCTTAACCATTCCTATGCTAGTCCCACCTCACCAAACTTTAGCATGAGGTTCTCAACAGAATGTCTAGTGAGGGGTATGATAACATATACAGAAGTAGAAGGCACTGTAAGAAAAAAATAGGTGTTTGGCATCAATACAACTATGTTTTATTAATCAATCAATCAAGTAATTAATTAAAGTTTAATTTTCCTTAAAACCTTTAGCATAACAACATACTTGATTTCTCACTCTTCTTCTTCTGGCTTGGAGAAGCTTGTGTAGAGGTCCCAGTGGTATTCCCCATATCTTTGATATCCTTAGGGGCTTCCCACTACTTGTGTACTATTTTGGTAACACAAACTTCTTATAAATAGTGTTAAATCTAGTTTTATATTCATCAAACTCCCCTTTTAGCTAGTCAAAAAGAACATGTCAAATCTTGTGACATTTGCTGAATTCATTCAATGCAGTATGGGCTACCACCAAGGTTTGATCATTCTTGATCAAACCCTAATTATTGATTTTGTACCTACAAGACATGCATAAATTCAAAAAGTTATAAAAGGCAACATTAAACTAGATTAAACCAAAATATTAAAACCTATAACAATCGTGCTTACCCTGATAATCGGTACATAGTTCCTTGAGGACTCTGGAACAAAGAGTAAACTTTTTCAACCACCATCTGAGTATTATTCATGTTGTATTCTAAGTACTCTAGCATTCTCTAGATATTGGAATGGTATCATTGAATAATGAAATCCACTAGATCTCTTGCAACTCAAGTCTTTGGTCTAGTAGTTATGAACCGAGCAATCAGGTGTGTAGACCCAAGTAGAAAAGTCTTCATAATAATCATATCCACCTCCTTAGAAAAGTGTGATCACATCATCATACTAAATTTTTTGAGAAGATAGGTAAGAAAATACCTTGCCCTTGGATGGAACTATGCTGACATTTTTTCCAATGTCAAGTTAGGGAGAGGGGTGTAATCGGTAGGTTGACCAAGGAAGCAAAGGATGCCAACTAGCTCAACCACAATGAGCGCTACTTTGAGAAAGACCCTATAGAGGAAAGTATGAAAAACAACATTAGCACAATGTTTCAACACATATAATTTCTTAACAAATTTTACACATTATAGTTGGTGGCGAAATTAGCTTCCATAAAAAGCTTTACGGTGTTAGTTTAAATTTTCTTAAGAAAATTCACAAAAAAAATAATATAAGCATATTATTGCAATATCTCTTAGACATTATAGCCAAAATTATTATAATAAAAATGACAACCAAAATTATGCCTTAGCTCAAAACATGCATTTAGAAAAAGCATCAAAACATAGAAAAAGTGGCCATAATAAGAATAAGAAACTTAGTAAATATAGTAAAAAAAAAATTTCTTCAAAAACACACAAAAAAATTTACAACATAATTTGCAAAAGAAAATCCCTAGGAGCATGGTGGTTGATAATTCCAACTATGAAAACCACATCCATCCTCAAAGGGATAAAGTGCTACAGCAAAATTTAGACCAATGAACATAGCCTCACCATAAAATTCATAAAAACTTCATCTTAGCTATGCTTTCAATGATTCCACCATGAAAGGAAACCTAAACTCATGAGCTTTCTAGCCATGACCATTGCAACCAAAAACATGTAACCATTCTTGTACAAAACATATCCAAAAATAACAAAATCATAGTCATCACCATCAATCCCCATTTGTGTAGGGTTAGGAAAAAATTCATTAAAACTTCATTTAGGCTCCAAATAGAATGATTAGACTACCATTTGCAAGACTAAATCGAGCCTTATGTATTGAAACCCAACAAAATTTCAATATCCTAGCCTCTATTTTAGAAAAAAATCATTAATATTAATGAAAATCTAAAAAATGGCACAAACCCTTAATTACATAACCAAACCAAAATAGTCATAACATGACCAAAAAAACTCCAAATTAAATAAGACCATAGCTATTTCAACGCTTAAATATAACACTAAAAATCAAAAACATTAAATGTTGCAAAAGTTAAATCATTTTTCTAATAAAAATACACAACATAACTTGCTTTTTTGAACCAAAAAACATCAAAAAACACAAATTTGACACTATATAGCCATAGAATATAGCCAAAATAGCCAAAACAACATTAACCCATTATAAATAACATCAAGATAATGGGTTAGGATGTCATTATAATTTAATTTTAAGAATCCTTAATCCTAGATCTAAGAAAAATAGCACCAACATGAGATTTTTAGAAAAAACATTTGAAAAAGCAAGCATAATTTCAAAAATCTTATTTACCTAGGCAAAAGTAGTAAAATAAACATATATATACATGAAAATAGCCAAAAAATGATGTGGGATTTTGTTAGAATTCTATTGTATTGACTCTTTTGCACTAGATCTAAGAAAACTAGCCTGTTTCTACAAAGAAAAGTAGAAAAATAGCTAGAATACCATGAAAAAGGGAACGAATGGTCTACCTTGGAACTAATGAGGAGGTCCCTTGGATGGGAAAAACCTTGGGAAAGGTTGAAACCCTTTTGGTAACCTCATCTGATGCTTGAATGTGTGACTTCATACTGATGATCAACATTGGGAGGAGACTTGAAATCTGAAGAGGGTAGAGCCTTAATGCTAGACAAAAGAGAGAAGAGAAGCTTCAATGGTAGTTTTTGACAAGATCTAAAACAAAATATGGATGCAAAGGCTCTCCTCCACTTTTTTTATTGATAGAATGGTATTTTGTGATGCTTTTTCATAGTTTTTGGCATTAAAAACACATAAAACCCAATGTTTCTACCTGAAACCCCTACTTGCTAATTCTATGTAGGGCAACTCCAAATAAATTGAAGTCTAAGATGGAGGGGACGGGGGGGGGGGNACAACTATATATTTTTTTAATTAATTTTTTACTTTTTAAATTTGTAAAACCATAGGCTCTACCCTTTGCCCTCACACATGCTATTTTTTAGGATGGTAGCTATGTCAACATTGGGGTTTGATCCCTTCAATGCACATAACAATATCTAAGCCTCAATCTCCATTCATTCACATCGGGGGTAGCATATGCAATGTGTAAGCATGTATTCCACCCCTTAAAAAACATATAAAGCTAACTTTCTTTCCATTTATAGTAGTTTCTATTTGCACCATTTATCCCTAGTCTCTGAAAGGGGATCAAACTTTTCTAAAATAGTCACATTAGGTGTACCCCTTGGCTTACCCACTTTTTTTGGGGGGGGG
>MNCI01008484.1:1026489-1167122 GCA_015680685.1 Gnetum montanum
GGGCATGGGCGGGGGTGGAAGGATTCATTATGGAACAAAAGTAGGTAATCCCCATTCATACCCCACTACCCATTAAACCTAGATCTGATTTGTAGAAAGATCCGACATGTCTAAAAGCCTACCCAATCAATCTCAACAACCCCTAAACCTTGGAAAACCTAGTTGAAAGTGGTTAAAAATGTTCAATTTGGTGGTTCCCCATTGGCAGGAGGCCTCATCTATGCTAAGCACCTCGACCCTAGCATGGATGGATGGGAGGTGGTACAAGATTCCATAAATTGGCTATCTATTTACCATGTTTGACCTTTATACTCATGTATAGCCTCTAATAGCCTATCTCTTGCATTCAAATAGCCCAACCTGCAACCTTGTATAATACCCCATGTTGGGGAACCCTCCCCCCCCCCCGTCCATGCCATACAATATGGAGCCAACATGGGGGTTTAAGGGGGTATAACATAAAATATCTTCTTTATCAATCTCTAGTAACCATAGTTCTTACATTGAGAGTCTTACTACCCCTCTATGACTTCTAGTAGTTGATAACCCCTTTGGTTCTCACCTCCTTGGGATCCTCCATGCTAACACACCCCCCTAAAGGGGGGGCTTAGCATGGAAACAATGTGATAACCTTTAAAACCAATTTACAAATCTTAAAACTAACAAATTTTGACCTTGGATGATGCCCAATAGCTTTGGCAACCCTAGGAATGCACATGCATACTAGTCAAAATTCATCACAAATTAGTCCCTTCAAGTTTTCTACAATAAAAAACCCTTCTAAAGGGGGGGCTCTACATGGAAACAAGGGGGTAACCCTAAAAATGCATTAAATGACCTTAGAATTAACAAGTTTTATCCTTGGGCAATGCCCAGCAACACCTGTAACCTTGAAAATGCACATGCATGACTAAAAATGACCAAAATGCACCAACACTTAGCCCCTTGGAATCCTTCATGCTGACAGACCCCTCTCTAGGGGAAGACTCAACATGGAAACAAGGGGGGCTTAGCGTAGAAGCTCTAAAATTCTTATTTTTTAATACCCAAATAGCCTAGAAATATCTTGACTAATGTTTAAACCCATCTAAAAGCTCTATAGCCCTAAACCATGGCCTACTAGAGCATAAAACTAGAAAAACCCATCCTCTTATGACCTATAATCAACTGTGGATGATCATAGATAGCATTCTTTACCTTATGTTTCAACTTTCCTTTTGACCTTATGTTGCATTATTGATCCTTAGAGCCTTCTCATAGCCTTTACATAGCATTATACTTGATTTCTCTATTTTATTTGCCCTTGTTTAGCCATTGACTGGTATCAAATAGTGGAGTTTGGCGTTCCTTTACCATTGTTTGGCACCATGTAACCATGACCTGCTATGCTCTTAAACTAGCATCATGGCCTCTCAAGGCCCAAAACTAACAAAACCATTATCCTTGTTTTCCATTTTTAGCCTTATATCTTGTATTTCCCCTTTTTTTTACCTTTATTTGGTCATTATTGCACATTTTTTTCTTGCTTTATAGCCTTGGATGACATTATTAACACTAGAATAGCATGTATTTGCATGATGTTTATAGCTTTTAGCATTTTTTATTCATTTTTACCCAAGTTTCACTTAATATGCTTTTTCTTGAGATGAAAGATCAAAGTATGAGTACCTAGGAGTTGATCAATTTACCTTTGATCCTAAATGGGCCTCATGGTGATGTAATATGGTATATTGATCTTAATTGCCTAGATCTTAAGCTTGAGAGTCTTTTCAACATAGCCTCAATAGAAAAACCTCTAAAGTGGCCTAAAAGGATAGTCAAAACTCTTGACTTAGAGGTAGGTGACATAACCAAAGACTCACTAGTTGAGGTTTCTATCATGACACACAATGGTGAGGAGAAAACCCTTAACCTAAGTTCCTCACTAGAACCCCAATAGGCTCAAGACATCACCAAGGTCTTGCAAGGCAACATTAAGGCCTTTTCCTAGTCATACAAAGATATGCTAGGCCTAGACACATGATTAGTATAATATAACATCATACTAGATCCTAGCATTAGAGCAATTAATTAAAAAGTACATAAGATAAGACTTGATTTGTCCTTGGTAGTTCATGATGAGATCTTGAAGCTCTACAGAGCTAGTTTCATTAGGGTTCTTGAGTATGTAGAATGGATTCCAACATAGTGGTATTCCCTAAGAAAAATAGGAGTATTAATATTTTCATCAATTTTTGAGACCTAAATAAAGAAACTATTAAGGATGACTTCCCACTACCTTGTGTTGATCAACTCATTGATACCATGACTAGGCATGCCTTATTGTTCTTTATGGATGGGTTTTCAAGATACAACCAAATTAGGATCAACCTAGAGAACCAACTTAGCATAACCTCCATGACTCCTTGGAGGACATTTTGCTATACAATGATGCCATTTGTACTTAAGAATGTAGAAGCAACTTATCAGTGAGTCATAACTTATATCTTTAGCAATTACCTGCTAGGTTTACTTAATGATTACGTAGATGACATAGTTGTTAAGTCCAAAAAGGCTAATGATCATGCTAATGACCTAGGTCTTGTGATTAAATGGTTCCTCAAATATGAGCTTAGGCTCAAGTCTAAGAAGTGTATCTTTAGTTTCAAGATCGACAAGATGCTTAGCTTTTTGGTATCTAAAGTAGGGATATGTGATGATCCTGATAAGGTTAAGGTCATATCCAAATTAGTAGAGCCTACTAACCTTAAGAATCTTCAAGGATTACAAGGCATATTACAATTTATTCATAGGTTTATTTCTAGGCTTATGGATAAGTTACAACCCATGCAACATTTGTTTAAGAAAGAAGTTCACTATGAGTGGACAACTCAATGCCAAAAAGTCTTTGAAAACCTTAAGCAAGAGTTGACACAACTACTAATGGTCTATCGTCCATAAGAACGTAGATCTTTTTACATATACCTAGCAATATCTAACACATCCATTGCCTTTCTACTTTATTATAAATGAGTTGATGGAGTAGAAACTTCAATATACTATCTTAGTCATGCATTAGTCACCCACGAAACCCAATACACCAAAGTGAAGAAGTATTGCCTAGCACTAGTCTTATCATTAAAGAAGTAGAGACACTACCTCTTTAGAAGCCAAGTCAATGTCATTTTCAAGCATAACGTGGTCAGAGCCATAACGACCAATATCTATGAGAGTAGCCATATAGTCCAATGGAAATCCATAACCATAGAATTTGACCTTCATTACATCTCTCAATCTTCAACTAAAGGTCAAGCTATAGTTGTACAACTTACCATTTTACCTATTGATGACCAAGAATCCATGGATCCTAAGTTACCCAATGAGAATATTAATACTATTAGCCAAGCACCTAAGGACTATGAGGTAGTCATGCACTTTGATAGAGATTCAACTACCCATAGGGCCAGTGTTGTTGCCATCATAAGACTTCCATCTGATGAAATCCAAACTTTTTCCTATCATTTTGAGTTCCTGTGTATCAATAACATAGTGGTGCATGAAGGTTTAATTAGTGGAATGATGGTAGCTCATGTTCAAGGAATTAGATGCTTAATAATTGAAGATGATTCCCATATTGTGGTTAACCAAGTAGCAGAAGTCTACACATGTAAAGGCAAACACTTACAACCATACTATGATGTAGGGAAACAATTGTTACAATAGTTTGAAAATATTAATATCCATCACATACCCTAGAATAAGAATGTCATAGTCAATGCAATTGCAACATTAGCTCTTAGTGTGATGCCAAAGGTGTTTAGTAAGCTATCCACATTATTCATGGACTATGCTATTTTCATCAGACAAAACACTGAAGATACCTTTGTAGTTGTTTCCCATACTGCTCCTACCATGGAGTGGTACGATGATGTCAAATTTTACCTTATGCATGGTGAGTCTTTGCAATGCCTAAATGCTACCCAAAAGGATGTTGTACAAAAAAGGTCAAAGCTGTATGTCATTATAGGTGATAACACATTATGTTGATGATCCTATGATGATATATTACTAAAGTGCCTAGCCAAAACTAAAGCTAGAATAGTCCTAAAGGAGGTTCACAAGGGTGGTTGTGGAGGACATATAGGACCAAGAGCCATGACTACTTAGATTAGGTGGTTAGGTTACTACTAGCCCCATATGGAAAGTGATTGTATGTAAAAGGTTAAGCATTGTGACATGTGCTAAGGACATAGTAATCTCATACACGTATCATCGAAAGTGTTGCATACTACTCAAATCACTTGGTCGTTTCAATTATGGGGGCTTGATATCATTGAACCTATAACACCTAACTCTTTTGTAGGTCATAGATTCATCATTACTACAATTGAATAATTTACAAAGTGGGTTGAGGCTATTTCCTTGAGAAAGAATACATCTGAAAAAGTTTGCAAATTTATCTTAGATAACATTGTAGTCCATTTTAGCATACCCATGACCATAGTTACAGATAATGGACCATAATTTAGCAGCCATGAAATGAAAGATTTCTATCATAACCTAGGCATTAATAATTCTTTCTCATCATCTTATTATCCTCAGGCCAATGGATAAGCAGAAGCAAGCAACAAAGTCATTATCAACTTTCCAAAGAAGATGCTCAATCACAGTAAGCATAAATGAAATGAGTAGCTTGTCCATGCACTATGAGCCTATAGAAATACTTATCACACAACAACTAGGGAAAACCCTTATAGCTTGGTTTATGGTTATAAAGCTTTTTTTCCTATTGAATTATAGGTGTCATCACTTCAAGTAGCCTTGACTGACTTCATCCATGATGAGAAAAATAAGGAGTTTCAGACAACGGCCCTAGACTCATTGGAGGAGCAATGTATGCAAGAGATTTCTCACATTTAATGTTATCAAGAGAGATAGAAAAAACACCACCACCAAAACTTGACCAATCATAAGATCAAGGAATATTACCTAGTTCTCAAAGCTATCCACGAGCATACAAATAAATTCTCAACCAACTAGAAAGGGCCTTTCCTAGTCACCAAAACCTATGGCAATAGAGCATTTAGGGTAGCTAATATGGATAGGAATGATCTGGCCAATCTAGTTAATCACTCCTATCTAAAATCATATTACATTATCCAATGGCCATCAATAAGTGAGCCTACTCTAGAATGATCTACCGAGGCCTTAAACTAGCATCAAGACTTGCTATGACCTTAAATTGGCAATATGACCTGTTGAGGCCCTAAATCGGCAACATGGCCTACTAGGGCCTAAAACTAGTAACAACATGATCTACCAAGGTCTTAAACTAATGCCATAGCCCACCACATCCCTAAACTGGCAACATTAGTGACTAGGGTAGTTTCATTTCATTCTCCATCTGGACTATATATGCATTCTAACATTGTAACATGCTTTGTTTACTTGTCTTTATTTTCTTCTTGGACTTATGTTTATAGGATGAAGCCTAGGACCATCACAAGGGTGTAACTCATTATGATAGAAAATCACTACATGACCTCAATGTGCAAGATTCAGTGAGTTTTTCCTACTTTGTTAAGAGAAATTGTACCATTACTCTCCCTCTAAAACCACTCCTTGAGCCCAACCCTGTAGTCTAATGATAACCTTCCCTATCCTAAGTGATAATGTTGGCTTATGTTTGCTATTCATGCACTATAGCCATATGATATGTCCTTAGCATGCTCCATCCTCAAGTCCACTTGAAAGTAACGTAACTCATTTAGTTGGAAAACCATTAAGTCCATTGGGCATAAGACATCTCATTCGATGGGATAACTCTCAAGTCCATTAAGTGTAATGCAACTCACTTAATAGGAAAACTATGTTAAACCAGCCTTAGCAATGAAACCCAATGAACGTTTTTCCACATTGAAAAAATGAAAAAGAAAAATTCCAAGGAGCCAAATGGCCAAAGAATCCTTGAAGACCAATATCTAAAAAACTTTTGGAGCAAAGTGATTGGTTTCTCAAATGCATTTGCTAAGTAACCAACACTTTAAAATATGTTAGTAAAAAGCTACTATCATGATGGAAACACTTGTAATACATTCTTATCCTCCATGACCATCTTCCTAACTATCATAATCATCTCTCCATCAAAGCCCAATCCCATCATCACAAGCACTCTTTTACATGGTTCAAAATGACTAGATCAAGCATGGAGAGGGAACATCAGTGGTGGATTTGTAGTGGTGTTTTCTATTCATTATTGGTGCCTCTAAAGTCAATCCTCTAGACATCAACAAGGATGAACCAATGAAAAACCACCAAATTTTCATGTTGGAACATTTTTAATTCCATCCCATGAAATCTAAGGTAATTCTTTCTCGTAAATGTGAAGGTTGTAACCCATAAATGGCAATCTCGCATATTTCATTCTTTTTGTGTTGAAAAAGGCTTCATAAGTGAACAACGCCTCATTCCGCAAGTGAAGAAAGGCACCTAATATCTATATTTTGAGTTGGGTAAGTCAAAAATTCCTTTTGGAATGCCAAAAATTGCAATTTGATGGGTTTTATGGGGGTATACTTTTCTCTACGCTAACACACCCCCTACAGAGAGGTAAGCTACCTAAGAAGCTTCAAAGCTAGCATGGAGGAGTGTCACATGGGTAGAACTCACCTACCCCCCAGTGTGAAAAGAAGGATGACCCATCCTAGAGGGGGTTAACCCTCACTCCTAGTGTTGACCATCCATCCGTTTCAATGTTGACAATCTTCCCCCTAGTGGGAGGGGGTTAGATAGATTGCAGGGGGTAGACAATTAGGATGCATGGGGGGTAGACAACATGGCAGCTAATTTTTAACAATTTGGTAGCTAATTTTCATCCTATAAATTAGCAATTTGGCAGCCAATTTGTACCCAATCATGTTAGTCATTTACAACCAATTTGTAGCATAAATCATCGATTTAACCCTATAAAAACCACACATTGGCACCATTAGAAGGTCCAACACTTTTGCATAATAGCAACCTTGGCATTTTGGCATCCAAGGGCTCTTTCTTCCTTGGAAAAAATGTAGGTCGTTAGTGCCTAGCAACTTGGACCCCCCTGTAACTTGTTACCCCATGTTACTCCCCTCTTTTAAATTTGTGAGTTTTAGATGTCAACATTACCCCCTTGGGATCACCAAATCCCAAGGTGGTGTACTTTGGCCATCCAATCCTTCACATTTCCATAACCCCTAGCATCAAAAAACATTACAAATCTAAGAAGAAGACAAAGGAGGTTTGATAGCATTAGGAGTGGTAGAAATACTAGATGATGGTGTTGATTGTGGCTTCAACAGACTCTGAACCATTACACCAGTGAAACCCCTTTTGCCCTCCTCTTGGGCACTAATTTTGTACACATCTTTGAACTCATTCTTTGTTTATTTAATGAAAATTACAATTTAAAATTATGTATAATTTCATATATAATTTTTATATTTCAGTTCATTGTTTCATAGATTTGCATATTTCTATACTCTTGTTACACACCAATTTTGCACCACCCTAAGTCTCTAAGTGATCTACTGAACCGTCCAAGGCACCATGCATTCTACTTTTCTTTGCAAATATCCTAGGGGATCTTGGGTTGAGGTTGCCTATGACCAAGAACCCTTGGTCTCTTCCAGCAACCAAGATTTTCCATTGCAACAAATGGTCCTTCTCCCATGGCTCAATTTTTTCCATTGATGGACATGTTTTATTTTTTTATTTTTATTGCATCATTGTTGTATATATTTTCATTTGGCTATAATGGCCACAAAGACCATGTATTATTATAATTTTTTTGTTGTTTGTGTATCTTGCACTATGCAACTATGGCTATGGATATTTATTTTTTGATTTTATTTTTTGCTATTGTCACATAGTGTAACTATGGCTATTGTTTTTGTTTTTAATTTATATGTTTCCTATGTTTTATATTCTTCTATGTTTCATATTGTTTTCAAATTTAAGTAGGAAAAGAAGGCCATGAGCTATGGGAAAACTGAAAGGCAGGGTCACAACATAAAACTAATGTAATAAAATCATAAAAGAAAGGCATAAATATTAAAGTAAAACTATAAACCTTGTAATAAGGTAAACAAGTCATAATGCATAAATAATAGAAAGAATAGGTGACTACCGACTTTCTAGTTTTAGGCCTTGGTAGTCCATTGCATTGTAAGTTTTAGGCCTTGATGGACCATTGTCTTGCTAGTTTTAAACCTTGAAGAGTTTTTGTATTTCTACTTTTAGGCCTTAGAAAGCCATGATCACATTCTTCTAATAGGTATGGAATAGCTTCAAAAGATCATACAAGGATAAATTAAATAATGAAAAATGATATAAAGTTGTGAAGGTAAACAAACAACCATTAACAAAAGAAGGGATAAGATGCTTAATACGAATCTACCACTTGATCTTTGATAGATCAAGGAGCTTCTTTTGTACAATCCTAGTTTTATCATTCTTCCCATTCAATATGGCAATTGGCAAGTATTTGTTTCAGCCAATTAGCATTTTAGAGTTGGCATTGTTAACATTGTCATTATTGTTGTTGATTCCACTAGTCCCAGCTTGAGTTTTAGGAGTTTCCTTGTAAAATTCATACACAAACCTTGATCAATGTTAACATTGTTGATAGATGATAGAAATGTGTTGTCCCAATGAATGGAAATTTTACTACCTTCATATGACAAGTGAATCTTTTGATGTATAGGAGATGATACTAACCAAAAGTTAGGCCAACCATGGCCTTCCTGGGATCAAGTTGAAATTGAGTGCATCTTCAACTACTTGGAAATTGGAAAACATAGGAAATAATTCTTTGGCCACAAATTCCAAGCTGATAAAACCTCTTACTACTACTCATGACCCATTGAATGACCTAAGTGTAGAGGTAGAGGTTTCTTGAATGTTTTGGTTAATCTTAGTTTCTCAACAATAGTGTATGGTATCACAGTGGGCATTACCTTGTCATCAACCATGAACATGATAAACATTATGCCAATCAACATGTATAGTAATGAGGAGAGGAGTAGATAACACTTCTTTATTTCAAGAGTCAATGTTCACCTCACTATCATAAAAGTTGATCATGGCTTGATGCTTGTTTTCCCTAAGTGATGTTTTCTTAATGATAGAGTGGATGGACTCTTTATTAGCAAGCATGTCTTCACTCATAGGAAGAGCAATCAACACTTTATCTAATGCATTCCTATGAGTAGGACAAGTCATAACTAGGTCATATAAGTTCAATAATGTGTCCTTTTATTTTAGTTACCATTTTGCTTGTTCCATTATCATGAGAAAATTCTTTCCCTTGGCATGCAATCTTTCAACCTTGGTATCTTGATTTCCTCCATTCTTCCTAACGTTTTTGGCCCAAGTTTCAATGTATGTACCTTAAGTCCCTTGTCCATGGCTGTAGATAGTCTTGATGTAGGTCTTGACTAGTCAAATTATTTCCAAGACTTTTATTATTGTCAATCTTAAGTGGACTCAATTGTTAGTTTAGCAATAGGTTGTTTTCATCATTGTTGTTGTGATGATCTCTTATTAATTATTGAGTTATTTTTCACTAAAGGTAAGATTTTGTCACAGGTTATCATAGCTTTTCTTGTGGATGATAGAGGGACCCTAATAACAAAAGATTTCCTAGCCTTAGGAGATTTGGTAATGCTTTGTTTGGGTTATGATGTTGATGTTCCTAAAGGTAGAACACATATGATGAAAGGTTTCTTAGGAGATGAAGGTGATAATGACCTAAAGATGAAGGGGATTTTACGCTTTATTTTTTGAGGCTAAGTACTAGATAATGAGACCTTGATGACAAATGATTCTCTAGGAAGATTACATCATTCAGTTACCATGAATAAGGTAATGGTATAAGAGTTAGTGTTGGTGTTTGGAGATTTGGGATCATTCAATTTCAAATATCCATAGTAGATAATATTTTGGTGGTCATCATTAAGGACTAATTAGAAATTAGTATCATGATTGGATATTTGATGATAATAGGAAAACCTATCTAGTATAAAGTACTTTGGTAGTTTTCGATCATCTATGGTTGCTATTATTGGATCTCTAGCTATGTCAAAAAGATGATCAAGACTCTTATAGGATTCCTTAGATAGTTTCTTATCTTGTATACGATTATATTTAAGCAAATATTATAAAATCTTAGAGGGATTGATAGGAAACCTAGTGTACTTATTCTATCCTTCTGCCCAATGTTTGTCATTCATTGATTAGGAATGTAGGAGGTAGATAGTTGTGATGAGTCAAAACATGTGTTGTGTGGTGACAATCTCCACCTTTCCTCTTGTATTGACTCTTTTATTAATATGAACATCATTTATTCTTAATTAGTCCTCTTTCTATCTCTTCTCATGTGTTTGTTTTTATAGGCTACATATGCTAGATTTTTATTAGCCTTAACCATCTCCTCAATGTTCTTAGTTTACAAAAAGGCTTGGGTCAATGATCAAGGCTCTAAGTAGTAGATGTAATGTCCAAAAAATTTGGTTGCTAGAAAACAAAAAATTCTAGGTGAAATAGCCAAAACCTTGGATCCCAAAGGTCTCCAAGAAAGGAGATTCAAGATGCCTTGGATGATCTTGTCGATCACCTAGGGACATAGGGAGTGTTAACAATGTAATATAATTTGATAGAAAATGCAGATCTAATATAAGAAAAAGCAAAAAATTTAAAATTTTAATGAAATTGAAAAAATAAATTAACTACTGATCTTTATTAAAATAATAAAAATATTATAAGAGAAGAGTTTCAAGATGTACAAGTGTGTGACTATATGCACAAGGAGTTGCCAAAATGATGCCTAAAGTCTAATGAAATTGGTAGTTTCTGTTCTACAATTGGTTGACTAATCCAGGTGCTTTCAAGCTCCAACATATGAAAATTATTACTAGTTCTTAGATGTGGATATGTTGTGTTTATGAATAAGGGATAAGGTTTTTTTAACATTGGTGCAATGGGGGATAAGATTCATGCAATGTTGGTTGCAAAGGAAGTAAGGTTTGTTCAATATTGGTTGCAAAGGGGGTAATGGGATAAGGTATGTGTTTGAGTTTTTGGTATTGGGAAATGTAGTGAGAGCCTTTAATTCTCATCTAATTGTCAATTTTTCAAAAATTCTTTCAAATTCTAATGGTTACAAGTGCTTAAGGTTAAAAAAGGTTTTCCGATATCCCCCTAGAGCCTGTTCAATGTATTCAAAACCTTTATTTTCGACTGCAAATATTTGCCATGATTGCTGATAGATTGAGGTAATTTGAAAGTGTGAAAGGCATTTGGTTTCAATGTGGTTTTCATTTATGATAAGTTTTCATATCCCTAGGCCACTAAAACCATGCTGGATACCATAAATAGTAAATATACATTTCCAGCTACATTGGCTTCACCCATCAACACTATTCTTGTAGCATCCATGTTGGAATTGTTAGATTAATGCTAAAATTGTTAAGAAAAAAAAATCCCCAACCACTCCAAAGCTGGATTTTTGATGTAATGTTGAAGGTTTTGCAAGCTATGCTAGCAACTACTATGAAAATGAAAACCCCCCAACACTAGCCTTTGTAAAAAAGTAGAAACCCACAACTCCAATGTAGGCTTTGTGACATCCACGCTAAAGATCATGGCAACTATGTTGGCCATTGCTAGGAAACTGAAACCCAAATATTCCAATGGTGGATTTGTGGCATCTATGCTAGAACAATTTGAAACTATTTTGGCCTTGTGAAACCATGTTGGCATTGTGGCATCCATGTTAGGACTAAGCTTGAACTAGGTTGCCTAACTAGGAAGCCTCATCGAAGTTGGGTGTAGGTGGTTTCAATGTAGTTGAGGTTATGATCCATGTAAAACCCATGAAAATGCCAAATTTGGTAGTCCAAAAGACATATTTAACCTTTCCAAGCATAAATATAAACATGACATGACATTTACCACTTGGAAAGTGAGGCTACAACAACTTATTAGGTATTTTTCAACCCCAAAAGTTCAAATATGTAAACATCACATTTTTATAATAAAATTCTAGCCTTTGGCAACATGAATTTAATTGGTGGTGTTTTAATTGTTCCTCTTTGTCAATGTTTGGAGGATTGATCCAAGAGACATCAATAATGAATACAAAACACCATTGTAGGTTCATCACCAATGTTTCTTCTTTACTCTTGATTTTGTAGTATCAAACCATGTTAAAGAGTACTTTTGATGATGAGATAAGGTTATGGTAAGGTGATAGAGTTTAAATACTATATTTGATCATGAGGAAATGATCAAAATGTTAAAAATGAGTTCCAAATGTGGACATCATGATTATGATTACGATGATGACATTCTAGCTAATCAATGCAGCCTTTATGTTTGATGTTTCAAAGTCTTAGTCACTCAATAATATTTTTGAGAAGCTAACACCTCACTCCAAGGTTTCTTTGGTTGTCAGGATTCTTCCTTGTTTTGGAGCCATTGATTTATCTTTTGATCTCCATCAACCTTTTGTATTCTAGGTAATTTTCTTTTTCATTTTTTCTTCTTCTTGTTTTTTTCACAGTGAAAACTCCATTGGGTTTCATTACCAAGGCTAGGTTTGATTTGGTTTTTCCATTGAATGATATGTCTTACATTCAAAAAACTTGATAGTAAAGCATGATGAAGGAAATGTTACATGG
The DNA here is from genome assembly GCA_015680685.1 of Gnetum montanum. NCBI lineage: Eukaryota > Viridiplantae > Streptophyta > Gnetopsida > Gnetales > Gnetaceae > Gnetum > Gnetum montanum. The sequence continues at coordinate 1,039,185 of MNCI01008484.1, forward strand.
TCATAATGCATGAGTGTCAAAAATAAGTCATCCTTGTTGTTTAGAGCAATGGAGGTTACAATTAGGCTATGGGACTAAGCTTAAGGAATAGTAATGGAAATGATGTTGAATCAAGAAATCTTGGTATGATAGGACAAGTTAACCAAATTTCATGCATCAAGGTCATGTGGTAACTTGTTACTGCAATGAGTTACTTACCTGCAATGACTTCAGGGTTCATCCTACAAGCACAACTCCAAGAGAACAAGAATCTTAGACAAAGAAAATATGTTTTAACAAGATAATGCATAGGGACACATGAGAAAAATAGAAAACTATGCCATAATAGGTCATCATTGTTAAAGCATAGGAGGATTTATGCAATTTTGATTAGATTTAAAAAGTTCTAAAGTTCATTCATTATGCCAAACAAGGAGAGAATGAGAAAGAAAAAGCATGTTCAAGCTTGCCTATTATAGACCATCAAAGTCATCAACATCAGTCATTCATTCCAACTTTTCAATAATGATAAATAACAAATTATGGTATTAGATTGAAACTCTTACTAAGGAACCCTCTGTGATGTTTCTGACTTCAAGGCTAATGATCATTAGGCTACTTCAAGATGTCAATGTTGTATGATAGAAAGGTCTTGAGGGATAATGCTTGGATATTTTAGGTTAACTTGGCCTAATGACATCATGAGAGAGGTTCATGTAGGATTTAAGGCCAATAAAATTGGCTCCCTTATACTCCTAGCCTAATCCTACAAGACAACATAAGCACTTCAAGTGGCACTTGTGTAATAAAATTGTTAAAAAATGTAATGTAAAATACTTTAGCAATTATGCATGGATAGCCAAAACATGTTACATCAATGGTAAAATAGGGTTCAAAAAAGGGCACTAAAGATTATAAGAGGTAGGATAAAACAAATAGTATGAAACAAAGGCTAAATAATGTGAAATAAGGTATAAGGAAGGCCAAATGATGGTAGAATGGAGCCAAATGAATGCCAAATGATGGTCAAACTCCATTCAATAATGTCAATCAAGGTTAAACTATGGACAACAAGGTTAATAAGGGATAGGATAAGGTATATGGGATAAAACAAAGGCCAATTAACATTGGAAAAAGCCAAATGATGATCAAATAAAGTCTAAATGATTATTAGATCCCACCCAATGATGTTACAAATGGTTAGGCATGGTCACAATCATGTCCAATGGTGCCCAATGGTGTAAATTGTTGTCAATCAAATTCTCCAAGGTCAAATGATAGTAAAATTTAATGGAAAAGGCTCAAATTGTAAGGAAATGATGAAAATGAAGCCAAATGACATCAAATGATAGGGCAGTAAAGGTTAATAGTGCATGACAAGGTCAAATCAATTCAAAACATAATGAGACAAGGCCAAATCAATCAAGGTGGAAAACAAGTGGTGAAACGTGATAAATGTTGGTCAACCAATGTTATATTTTGATAATGTTACGCATTAGAGGGTCATGGAATGATGATACATGGTTGATGGGGAAGTTTTGGCACTCACGAAGGTCATTTTAAGGCTATTTTAAGGTTGAAATAAAATACCATTTCCAACTACATTGGATCCATGCTAGATCCACATGGGCTAGCATGGATGGGGTAAGCTCTAGCATGGAAAATGTCAAATTTTTGGTTTTAGGATTTTTTATGATCTATTTTGTCATTCTAATGGTCTATATTGCCAATGAAATTGTTTAGGAGTGAAGTCTGGTCAAATTTTCTATTAATTTAACTCTTTGGAAGCCACAAATGCCATTGAAAACTACTATCTATGCTAGGAATACACTAGCTAGCATGGCCCTATTGTAGTTCCATGAGAAAAATGGGTTCTTGGCATTCCAAGATCAAAATTTGTGCTCTATTAGCTTCCTATGGTAGCAATGGAGCATCAAGGTTGGGAACTAGTTCTTTGAAGGCTGAAACAGGCTCCTGGAAGTGAGGTTTGGAATCATACCACCCTCAACTACACTACCCCATGCAGTTGGAGGTGTCCTCAACATGGATGGATCAAACTTAAGTTTTTGATGGTTAAAATAGGGTAAAATTGTAGTAGGAATAAAGTTTTCAAGATTCCATGCTTCCCTAGTTATGTTTTGGGCCATTTTAAGTGAAGTAATGCTAGTAAAACCCTCTATAAATTCCAACTACATTAGAGCCACACTAGCCAACATGGCTTTAGTCCTCCCAAACATAGTTACATTTGGATCTTGGATTCTCATGAGTTATGGTGGAAACTTGACCAAGATTTTGAATTCCCAAGGTTTCTAGTATTCATGACCAAGGTTTAGACTCAAAATTTGTTAATTTTGATGGTTTTTTGGGCCTTGATATGGTCATCCCCCATGGGCTACACTAGATAACATAGTCCTAGTGTGGATGGGAAGGATTTGATGGGTTTTGGCCATTTTTTATGGTCTCTGAATGCTATGGTAGGGTTATGGGGTTAAGATGATACATCCAAAGGTCAATTTGGATTGTTTATTACATATTTTTAGTCTTCATAAAAGAGCCAAAATGGGACTGTGCTAGTTAGCATAGTCCTAGGTCTCCTCAATGTGATTCCAAGGCAAAAGTATTTTTTGACTTATTTTTTCTCAGTTTTAAGGCATTTCAGGATTACTAAGAATCTCAAAAATATGTGAAGACTAAGATATGTCATTTTGAGTGTTGTTTTTGGCATTTGATAATCAAACCTCAACTAAACATACTAGGAATACACTAGCCAGTGTAGTTGGTATGTTCCACAACATGGTTCCAAGATTAGGATGCATTTATGACTAACTTTCTTGATTATTTAACATTTTATGATGACTAGAAACTTTAGGGAGGTTTAAAGGTTAAGAAATGTAACTTTGAATGTTATTTATGGTATTTGATCATCAAGACCATACCAACCACATTAGGACTACACTGACTAGTGTGGTTGGTATGCCTCCCATTGTGGTTCACCCAAGACTAGTGATTTTTAATAGTTTTTATTGCATTTTGGAAGGTTTTGAAGCTACCAAAGGCTTTGGGTAGGTTTTAGAGCTTGGAGTGCTAAGTTTGAAGTTGATTGAAAATTTGGTTGATGTTTGGAACTGCCAACCCCCTTGGAACTATGTTTGCTAGTGTATTTGTGAAGATATCTTAATTTCTGCTTATTTTAGAACACCAATCAATTAGTTTTTTGGTCACCTAGTGATGGTGCCTATGGCTATAGTCCAAGATTAAAACCATTGATCCCAGAGGTCATTGGAATCATATTTTTATCACTTTTTTTAGAGCTACATTGGCTTGTGTAGTTCTAGGGTAGTTGTAAAGAAATCTTGGTTTCTGACCATTCTAAAAGGTCAATCAACTAAGCTTTTGGGCCCCTAGGACTACTGGTGCCTATGGCTATGGTCCAGGCATTAAATTGTTGACCCTAAAGGTCATTGGAACCTTTTTTGCCAGTTTTTCTTAGAGCTACATTAACCAACATAGTTCTAGTGTATTTGTGAAGAAATATTGATTTTTGAACAATCTAGAAAGTCAATCACCTATGGCTTTGGTCCAACCTCAAATTGTTAATACTAGAGGTTATTAGAACATTTTTTTTATACCATGTTTTCTTAGAAATATGTTGGTTAGTGTAATTATAGTGTATTTGTGAAGAAATATTGATTTCTAGGTAATCTAGAAGGTCAATTTGCTATGTTTCTGGGCCCCTAGGTTTACTGGTACCTATGGCTACGGTCCAAGCTTAAAACTATTGACCCTAAAGGTCATTGGAACATTTTTTTTGACATGTTTTCTCAAATATATGGTGTCTGGCATAATTCCAATGTATTTGTAAAGAAATCTTGATTTTTGAACAATCTAGAAGGACAATCGACAAAGTTTTGTGCCCCCAAGACTACTAGTTCCTATGGCTATGGTCCAAGATTAAAACTATTGACCCCAAAGGTCATTCAAAGCTTCTTTTCCCACTTTTTCTTATATATACTCTATCTAGTGTAGTTCCAACATAGTTGTGAAGAATTGTTAATTTCTAGGCAATCTAGAAGGTTAATCAGCTAAGTTTCTGGGTCCTTGGAGCTATTGGTGTTTATGGTTATGGTCCAGGCTTAAAATTGTTGACCCTGAAGGTCATTGGGACTTTTTTTTACCACTTTTTCTTAGATCTATGCTAGCCACCATATTTTTGGGTGCCTCTAGTATAGTTATGGAGAAAATGATTAATTTTTGATCATTTTCAACTTATTTTAATGGTTTGGTTGCTATCAAAGAATTTAGCAAGTGTTTAAGACTAGATGTGATCATTTTGATGTCAATAAAAGGCCTGGTTGGTGTATATCATCTCCATCTTTGATAAAACTATGTTAGCCAATGTAATTTTACCTCCATCCAATGTAGTTTTTCAAAGATTTTTTATTTTGATATGAGTTTTTTGTAATTTTAGCACTTAGGATCCTCTAGTATCAATGCTTGTTTTCCAATTTTGGTATAAGGAGTTATTATCTTTCATGAGTTAAGGATGGATGGCTATGAGGTGTGTTTTGGTCATGGTTGTTTCTTGGAACCCATTCTAAGGCTTATTTGAATATTAATCCTAGCATAGTTTTTGTTAGAATGTGTCAATCCCATTGAATTATGGTTTTTATTGGTTTGTATACTAATGCTACATTGGTTAAAATGCAAGTTTATAAGGCATTGATTGGTAACATATAAATGTAAGATCATCAAGCAAAACAAAGTGAAAGATATGTCTATAATAAAGATAAGAAAGAGAAAAGAGTTACAAATGTATTTCCAGTTAAGGCCTTGGTAGGCTAGGTTGTTGCTAGTTTTAGGTCATGGTGGGCTATGATATTACTAGTTTTATGCCTTAGTAGGCCATGGTGTTGCCAATTTTAGGACTCAACAGGCCATGAAATTGCTAGTTTTAGGCCTTAGTGGGCTTCAAAATTTCTAGTCTTAAGGCTTAGCAGACTATAGTGTTGCCAGTTTTAGGCCTTATCAAGTTGTGATATTGCTATTTTTAGGCTTTAGTGGGCTATGGTCCATACCTACCTAGCAAGTATGGGATAGTGTTGAAAGGGCGTATAGGGATAAAAAAATCATGAAACATGGGAGAGGGTTGAAAAGGGATAATATATCTACAATGCATTTGTTGCTTGACCTTTGATAAATCAAAGGAATTCCTTTGTACGATCACACTTTCATCATGCTACTTGTTTAACATGGCAATTGGTAGTTGTTTTTGTTGATTGCTTAATGCCATAGGTTTGGTAACTTTAGCTTCATTATTGTTATTGTTGTTGGTGTTTTTGTTATTGGCCCTAGCTTGAATTTCAAGAGTCTCCTCTTGAAATTCCACCTCTGAATCTCAGTTGATGTTAACATAGTTAATTAAATGTAGTGACATGTTGTCTCCATGAATAATAATTTTCCCTTCCTCATAGGGTAAGTGAATTTCTTGATGTATAGGAGATGACCCTGCATGAAGCTTAGCTAACCATGACCTTCCTAAGATCATGTTGAAGCCAGGTATCTCTTCAACTTCTAGGAATTTGGTGTATGTACGGAATTTCTCACTAGCTACAAAATCCAAGGAGATGGAGCCTTACATCACTATCCATAATCCATTAAATAACTTATGTTGAGGTAATGGTTTCTTGAATATTCTCAGTTAAACCTAGTTTGTCAACAATGAAAAATGATACCACATTAGTTACTACCCCATCATCCACATGAACATGATGAACCTTGTACTTACCAACATGTAACGTAATGAGGAGAGGAGTGGATAGCACTTTAAAATTTCTAGATTCTATCTTCATCTCTCTATCATGAAAGTTGAGCATTGGTTCATGCCCATTTTCCATAAGTGAAGCTTACTTAATAATAGAGTGGATTGATTCTTTGTTTGTGGGCATATCTTTGGCCATAGGAATAGAAGTCAACACTTGAGCTAGTGCAACATATAAATTGAGAACTTAGAAAGTGAATGAATAAGTTCATATTTAAAATTTGCACCTCTAGAATTTGTTTCTTTAAAAATGTCATTTTAAGCGCATCACACCTTGTACAAGCATTGAGCTCCACATTGGAGTATTTCATTACAACAAAAACCAATCAACCCTACAAGGTCCCAACAAGCTTAGCATGTGGTTTCAAGGAATGCATAACCTTTACAATATTGAGCTCTTCTTCAAAGAATTTTCACGTTGCAAAGCCACTCAATCCCATAAGATCACAACAAGCTTAATACAAATTCCTTCTCACAAGAAACAAATGAACCCCATAGTGCAACAAGAAAGAATGTAAAAAGGAAAGAATGTAACTATAATTATAAGAGCTTCTCATTCTAGCTCAAATTAGCATACAAATAAGAAAATGATATGACAATGAAGGAGAAGAATACAATAACATAGATATGCCAATGGTTGCTTTGATGCTAACCATGCTTGCCCAATTCCCAAGAATTTGACGTATTATTATAACATCAAAGTATTAAAAAATACTTTGAAATTCATGCAACAACTACTATGGTCATCGCCTTCAATGTTGGGATGTCTACTTGAGTTCAACCTTAATTCTGGAGAGACAAATCCTTGGAGAATGGGGCATCTCTTAGGAGACATCTCTAGGGAGATTTCTTCTTTCCAAAGCACATGTCTCTTATTTTTTAAATATTTATAAGGAGTAGTCAGGTACCCCTACACCCAACCATATGAATCACTAAGGAATTACATGTGATCTAGTTGAATTCCATGGACCTATAGTTATCTAATGCACTATCTCTTCTAGAAAGTGAAATGGGTGTTGAGAACATTTCTTTTCTTCCCAACTACACTTGTGAGGATTAAGGGTATGGTTTAAGTGTAATTGAGGTATATGATTTTTTATTGTTTTATGTTTTATAAATGTAATTTCCTATAATAATAATGAAGAGTATAGTACCTTAAAATCTAACTTGTTTACTACCTATCTAGCCTACCACAAGTAACCACTGCACTTTCCTAAACACATATAGAACTACTGGGCTACCAAATGTTAAGCATTGCTAAGTTACCAAGTACTATATGAATGCTTGAAGTGGTCATGCTTATCTTCATTAACTACTAAAAATAAATTTCTTCATTCAAATGAATTAAAGTAAAGTACATGAAAGTAAAGTGTAATATAGAAAATATTAAGCTATTCTCAGTGCTGTAAGGATTGTCAATAGAGTTCATTTTATTCCCATCACACTACTATGCTCAGGTACATTAATTCTTGAACAAATAACCATGCACACTTAGAATCCTTCTGTAGGAATTGAAAAAATATTCTAACTCTGAGGAAAAAAATAGCAAAATATTCACTACTCTAACTAAGAATGACCAATTGAAAATTGGAGCCTAGGCATAGTATTTATAGACTTGGAGTATGCACTCCAATGTCGTGTACACAACGTTGCATCAAGATCCTAACATTTCGTACACAATGTCATTGCTCCAACTCCATGTATCAAATGTCAAAGTATACATAAATGTAATTCATCATACCCCCATGACTGAAAGAAAACTCATCCTTGAGTCTAGAAGAAGAGGAACAAGCTTTCTACAACATAATATATTAGGTAGGTATGGGATTATTGACTAACATTACAAATTGACTCAGATGAAATAGATAGACTATGAGTGCCCAAATGTATGGAAGTACAATTTTTGCAAAATGGGATGTTCATGATAAGAGAAGTGAACACCCTAGATAACACTAACATCCAAGGTCTCTTGGTAGGAAAATAATGAAAGAGAGAAAAGAGATCCAATGATCATGAATGCTCCTCATTGTGTGGTATTACTGCATCCTTGGTAAAGATAGTTCTGCTTCCAATCCATGCATCTGACTACAATCACAATAGAATCATGAGTTAGTATGCAATGTGTAACACATAGTGGTGAAATGTCTTGTCTCATTCATGGTCACACTTAGCTAAGTTGTGATTTTGGTAGATTGGTTTCTTCAGTAATGTTAACAGGAAGGTTAACAAATAGGGTAAAATAGATAAGTAATCCATTAAATCAAAAGAATTTTTAACACAAGGAAATATTTGAAGAGGGTATAAGAATTCACAATAATAAAAAGAATAATTCACTAAAAACTATTATGAAAATGTGCATAATTGGATGTCATTGATGGGGTAAACAAAAAGAATTTGATTGTAAAAGTGTCTAAGGGTATGGAACTTAACTAACCCAACCAAAAGATATGTAAGTGGGTCCTTCTCAATGTAGGCACAGTGATTTTATGTCCTTACATAACCTCAAACCAAAGAGTCTATGGGCCCCATGGATGATTAATGGTTACAAAAGGTTAAGTACAAAAACTTCAAGAAAACTAACTAAAAATTCCGACACATCAATTTAGGACATTAAACCAAAACATGAAACTAGTAGTGAGGTGAGACATGAGAAGCATAAATGGATGAGAGAGAGAGTGGAATGGAGTTCCTAATTAAAGTGACATGAAGGCCCTTGTAGATTATATGGTTATCCATCCTTAGTCCAGATCAAAACCAACCATGTTCAATGACTTTGCATCAACATTCTAAGACCAATCCATCCCCTAAGACACAAGAGTGCTCCCATAGAACAACCATTGTTTCTTATTAGAGAAGAAGTAAGAAGTGAGGAAGGGCCTCAGTTAGATGGGACTAGTTCCATAACTAGTGCTTGTAGCCAATTTATTCTATCTAAGGGGTGTGCTTTGAATTTCCATTATTATTTTGTTTTTCTAAAATGGAAACCACACCATGGAAAGACACATGCATTTATTTTTTCCAAGGGGTTTAGTTTGAATTCTCACCATTTTTTTATGAGAACCACACCATGCAAGGACATATGCATTTATTTTTTCCAAGGGGTGTGCTTTGAATTCTCACCATTTCGTTTGTTTTTTTTTTCTAATGAGAACCATACCATGCAAGGACTTATTCAACTTCCTTTTATTGGATGACATGGAATGGTAAGAAATTTATGAAAACACATATGCACCTAGGCAAATAAAAAAGCACAAAGAGTATTGAATCCCCTTGAAGCCACATCCTATTCAAACATTTGAATCCTTTCCAATTCTAGAAACTACAAAAGTCACAAATTTTTTAAAGTTTTATTAATGAAAAAGGCACTACACATTTCCAAAACAAGGAAAACCATAGAGTTTGTGGATGGGTGGATGTTATGGACTCACTACCTATTACATGAATAGAAACCATGTCCTAATTATCTGTAATGAAATTCAAAGCTAGAAACTAGACATCAATAATCAAATAACAAAAATACTACATACCACCATCAAGTAACACATTTCCAATGTACCTGACATTTATTAAAGAAAAGTTAGAAAATCACATCAAATAAAAGAAAATATAAAAGAAAGTATAAAATGTTCAAGAAATAGCAAATGTACTAACGATGGTGTAAAAAAATTAGAAACAATTAATGACATAAAAAAAAAAAGATGTAACATAAAGAATGTTTAAAATAAAAAATGTATAAAAACAAAAAAAATTGAAAAATTGAGAAGCCACTTTATATGATTAGCATGAGTGGCCATCTCCCCCACAAATAAGTTGAAAGGAGGAGATCTAAAATTTGAAGCATGGTTATCCATCAGATGAGGTGCTTGTTGTGCTGGTTGGCCTATGCTCATGGAAAGATTTGATTTGTTGAATGTTGACTAGCTATTCTTTTTTTTGGATTCTTAGGTTTATAGATCATCATGGCCCTAGAAGGAAAAGTATCATAAATAATTTAAGGTCCTTCCATATCATTTGGAACTTAGTTCATTGAGATATATGTGTGGGGTTCTAGTAGAGAACCTTATCTCCTAGTTAAAATTTTGTTTTTTTCATTTTTAGATCATGACACTTTTTGTTATAGGCCTTGTGCAACTCATTAGATGATAGGACTACTAATCAATTTTCATCTAGCAAGTTGAGATTCATTAGTTGTTCTTTTTAGGCTAGACTTAAGTTAAGGTTTAGGTCACAAGCAATTGAAAGTATACAAATTTTAGATTGGATTGGAAGTGTTGGTAGTTTTCCATACATAAGCTCATAGGAAGAATAACTTATAGAAAGTTTCCATGTTAAGTGGTAGGCCTAAAGGGCATTGTTGAGTTTTGTGCTCCAATCTTTCCTATACTTGCTGATAGTTATTAGTATCCTTGTGATTTTCCTATTGGTAACCTTAGCTTGACCATTAGCTTGGGGATGGTAAGGTGTTATGAGTTTATGTTCAACACCCAAGTGTTGCATGAGCTTCCAAAAAGTAGTTCCTCTAAAGTAAGTTCCATTGTTAGAAATTAATTCATGTGGCACACCAAACCTATTTACAACATTTTTGTTCAAACTAAGTAGTTGTAGAAGATGTATAGTTCATGATGGCTACTACTTTTTCCCACTTCGTACAATAGTCAACAATGTCTGTGATGTATGCCTTTTCATTTTACATGGGTATGATAGGACCCATGAAATCAATGTCCCAAATGTTAAAGGATTCTACTGGTTGAATCCATTGTTGAGGTCTCTCCATTTGAGTAGTCATTCCATCAACTCATTGGCATCATTCACAGAAGTAGATGTAATGGTGAGCATCCTTTAAGAATGTTGGCAAGTAATACCCTACCATCAAGATTTTAATGGCCATGCATCTTCCAGCATAGTGCCCTCTACAAGGACCTTCATGATCATCTTGGAGAATGCACAATTGATCAACATTAGGGATACACCAATGAACCAAGCCATTGACAAACACCTTGTAGAGGTGTCCATTAATTTCCATGAAGTACTTTACCTAGTGAAGAAAATACTATTTCTTCTAATGGTCCAACCCTTGTGACATGTCCTAAGTGAGAAGATAGGTGAGAATGTTATCATACCATTTTGGCTCATTGGAAATCTATTCAATTATACCCCCAGCAAAGAGGAGTTCATCAAGAATCATGTTAGAGAGTGGGCTTTCTTCCTCTTTATCATCCCATCGCAACCATGAAAACTGATCAATCACCACATTCTCACTGTCCTTTCAATCTACCATCATAAAATCAAATTCTTATAAGATCACCAACCATCCTATGACATGAGGATTTACCATTGGCTTAATCATTAGGAAGTAGATGGCACTATGGTCCATGTGCACAAACACCTTGTATCTAAGCACATGATGTCTAAACTTCTCTAGAACAAGCACAACTACCATCAATTCTTTCTCTATGGTGGTGTAGTTCAATTGTGCATCCATAATGTTTCAGCTAGTACAATGGATGTAATATGGATACGTTTTGTCATCTAACTTCATTAGCATTGCTCCCAAGGCATAATTAAATGCATCTATCATAATATGAAATGGTCTAGACTAGTCGGGTGCTTGTAGGATTGGAGTTGCTATAAGATTCTCTTTTAGATGTTGGAATGTTTCTTCACATTCCACAGTCCAGACAATTAGAGCATCTTTCTTTGTGAGCTCAACCAATGATTTTACAATCTTAGAGAAATTCTCTATGAATTGTCCATAGTAGCCAATATTTCCAAGGAATGACTAAACATCTTTAACTATTTTTGGCTAGTGGGTTATTCCTTGGATGACCCTTATTTTCTCAAGGTCTACCTTAATTCGTTCTTGTGAGACTCCGTGCCCTAGTACAATGCCCTCCTAAACCATGAGGTGACTCTTCTGTTAATTGAGCCATAATTTGGTTTCAACACATTGTTTTAGCACTTACTCAAGGTGGTCTAGGGCTTGCTCAAATGTAGCTCCATAGGTGAAGAAGTCATATATGAAGACTTTTACACCACTATCAATTTGCTATTGAAAAATGCTCAGGACCAGGCATTGGATTGTGGCAAGAGCTTTCCATAGATCAAATAGCATCTTGTGATATGCAAACATCCCCCAAGTACTTGTGAATGTTGTCTTTTTTTTCTCTTCTGGTGTAACTTAAATTTGGTTATAACCATTATAACCATCTAGAAAGTTGTAGTAGGAATGCCTAGATATGGTGCTGAGCACCTAGTTAACAAATGGCAATGGAAAATGATCCTTGAATGTTGCCTTGTTCAACAACCTGAAATCAATGTGGACCTAGCACTTGTCATCTTTCTTTGGTACAATCACATGTGGGCTAACCCACTCGCTATCCAAAATGGGATAGATGAACCTCACCTTGAGGAGTTTCTCAATTTCCTCGTTAACAATTTGCATCAATTTGGGATTCAACCATATTTGTGGCTATCATTTTGGCTTTATGGTTACGTTGATGTAGATGCAATGCTAGCATATTCTAGGATCAATCCCTATGAGTTCAAGATACAAGCATGAAAAATTTGCTAACCATTTTTCAACTACTTTCAATAGCATCTTTTTCTATTCTGGAGCACATTTTACATTGATTATAATTAGCTTCCCATTTTTCAAAAATACATATTCCATTCTAGTTGGTAACATTTATAGCTTAAGGGGCTCTTATTTGAATTTGTCAGAAATTTCCATCTCTTCCAAATCAACATCATCATTTATGTCATCAAAGAGTTGGTGATGAACCTGCTTGAGTTCATACATGCTTATGACATATGCACATGTCAAGCTCTCACTTGGTTCCATGCACAATGTGTTTCTCTCTGAATCAATGGTCAACCACTGGTTGCCCTCTTATTTTGTGGCTACTACGTATAGACACCTTTGAATTTCTACTTTTGGTGCATACTGCTTACTTGTAGAGATAGATGTTTGCTTTATGGACCAAATATTTTGCACACAATTGCACCCTGTATCATTGTACGTGATGCATGGAACTCTCTTCTTATCTATCTTTTTGAATGCATTTTTCTTGTTATCTCTAAGGAAAGATCTATAATGCCCATTCTTGCATCAATGGTGCTTAGCCATGGCCTTTCCATAATGATTTGAAATTCCCCTTTGTAGTTCTCCACTTTAATTACTAAGAAGTTGGAATGATAATACCACACATAAATAGTGGTCACAATGTCTTCTACTAGCCCCAATGGAATAGTGATGGACAAGTCTGCTAATTCTAATTTGATGTTGCTCTTCTTAAGAGGAGGTAGGCTCTAGGTAGTGTACATCTAATGAGAAATCAAATTAACACTAGAACCTAAATCAAGAGGAGCCTTGCATAGTTCATTCCCAGCAATTTACAAATAAATTAGAGGAATTCCAAGATTTTCTAATTTCCTAAGAATTTTTCTTACATGGATTCAATTAGACACAATGTGAGTAAGAATTATAGTATGAATCCTTTGAAAACTTTGGTTTGAAGGAGGCCCAAAGGAATTTGATATGGAGAAAGATGTAGGTGTAGGGTTGTCAACTATGGGTGTAGGTGAAGGCTTATGTGGACTATGAGGTCAAAAAAAGGGTCTTTTCTTTGATCAACCATTTGACCTCTTTGATTAATGACTAGGTTGCAAATTAACAGCCCTCGTAGCATTACGTTATTATGGTTGAGTGGGTAGTTCATCCTACATTGGTGGAGCATGCAGTAGTTGTGCAACTAGAGGAGGAATATGTGTAGGGACAGGAGGAGGATAAGGATAAGAGGCAGTATCCCTTCTTTCATATGGTGAATGAGCTAGTAATAATCTAAAGGATGGTAGTGAGGCTAGAAATTAGAAATGTGACTAGAAGAGCCACATGGAAACATGGGTTGCTACACATGATAACTCTATGGATCAGGCTATTGATAAGGATATTGTTTTCTTGGTAGTGAAAATGCCCATGATTGTGGTTGCTACAATTTTTGTTAGTGTTCATAAGATTGCAATGGATATCCACTTAGATAATATGGTTGTTTCTAGTGGAATTTCCTAAGATTACCTTCAGGATAATGTAACCTTCTGGATGTTTGCCTTTGTGTAAGTCATGGATGTAAGGCATACAACCCTGACTCCTGTGGATGCGACATAACAGGGCAGCATCCCTTAGGATGTTTGTAGTAATAGATGTCACATCCATGATCATCATCTAATTCACTATTCACAACCTCTTCTATTGTAGAAATCTTACCCCTACATTTGTAATCTGGATGTTCAGCTTCCTTGCACCTCCTACACTCACGCTCACTACTTTATTATTTAGACTCCTCAACGATTTTGAGGACAACTTGGAATCTATTATTCATTGAGTCCCTTAACTAATCAACATTCGTTGTAAGTTCATATTGGAATTGTTGGAGTGTCAAGGCTTTCTTATGCACCCCCTCATCAAATACGAACTCATCCTCACTATCATAGAATTGAACCTCCCTCTTGCGAATGGAAGGATCATGGTTGTACTCTTCTACACTTTCTCTTTTTGTTAGTTCACCCTCCTCTTTGGCAACTTACTTTATTAATCTTTGTATCTAATAGGCAATTATTTCTAACAATCATGCTTTGGCTTAGACACCAAGGGTTTTCCTTATTTCATTACAAAGCCCATCTACAATGTGGTGTAGTTGAACTAATTGAGAATAACCATAGCTAGGACATTTGTGCATCAAGGCATAGTATTAGCTAATGGTAGTGTTCAGTGTTCAAGGGTTTGTGTATTCCTTATTTCCACCCTTGAATTTGCTTCCTTAATTTGGACACTTTGGAGTACATTTGATACTTGTCATTGAGCAACTAAAGCATGGTACTTCATCGTCTAATAGATTTTATCTCTAAGGACTGATACTAGTTTTCTACTTCTTTGATAAGTATCCTTAGGAACAACTTTAGTTTCTACCACTTGTTCTCTGTGTTGTGCAAGGCACATACATCTTGGAAAGCTTGAATATGATTCTATGGATCAGAGTTATATCCTCCTTCAAATTAAGGAATATTGTTCATGTCTAACCATTTGATCTAACTATCCTTCACATGCCTTGTTGGAACTCTAACTACCTCTATGATGTTAAGCATACTTTGGGTAGTAAATAGAAGCTCATTGAGGCCTTGATCATGGTGCCTATGATGCCCTCTACTACCCCTTTATTCATGGTGATGTGCCTCTTTTGAACATCTATGCCCTTGATCTTGTTTATCCTAATGGTCCCTTTCATTATTTTGGTCCCATCAATCATTTCGTTCATTTTGATCACCTCCATCATGGTCTCACCTTCTATAGTCATAGTTAGAGTCAAAAGAAGAATATGATGATGAAGGGCAAGAGGAAGGAGAACCAGCACCATCATGAAACCTGCTATTGCCTCTTTAGTGATTGTGACCATGATCATGATCTTGCTTCTTGTCTACATCCCTATATTAACTTACCCCTCTAGATCCTTCTTTGTCATTGGATCCCTTGTTAACAAAATCTGAATCATGAATTGTGAAGTGCAAGTTCTATTTAAACCTTCACACTAAAGTCAAAGAGAGACATTTCATTGAATGGAAAACCACTAGATAATGGTTTCCCACTAGCTTGTTGGTACAATAGAAATGGAGAATCATTAGGCCCTTTTCACTTCAAAAGTTCATAGTACTGCTATAGCTATCAATTCTATGAATGTTGTGCTTCAATGTGATGGTAATCCATGCCATCAACATCTTCCACAAGATACTCCCCATGGTAGTCTTGAAGATCACATTGTGCAAGCATTTGATAGAGCATTGTAGGATTAGCACGATTGGGCAGCAACATAATGTTGCCCTCCATGTTACACCACCATAGCTATTAATCTTGGTGTAGGATGAAGGTGAATTTGGGAACATACTCATTAGGATAAGTATATATAATTCAATACTATTGAGGCTCTGGCAGATAAATTGTATCAATCTTGGACAAAGAAGTTCTCCTATGGGAAGAAGACATTTCAGTTAGTGAATAAAAATCATAGTGTGCTCTAATAATTGTTGTAGTAATGGTAAAATATAATATGACTCTAAGGTTCATTCCAATGATTTACATACTTTCTACTACATCCTAGCTAAAACACCGTTAAAAAATCGTGAGTCGACCTCAGGCAAAGATTCGCAATTCAGGCAAGGGCGCATCTTAGCATTCCAGAAGGGGGAATAAGACAGAGCAACACCAAGAGGCGCGTAACATCGATTCCGCAACTTCCTGTGCAGATTCTTAATCTTTCTATGCTTCTGCTATTTACGCTATATCACGCGACATAGCGTAATGATGCTTAGCGTGATAGTGTTTCGACATAGCCCAGCACCAGAAGGATAGTTGCTTCAGCATAGGGAGAAGCTTAAGTAGCATGATATGTGATTTCTTGTGTATTATGCTAAGTCTTTTGTTCAAGGACAAGTTTACGCTCTATCACGCACGGTAGCATAATGAGCATAATAAGCCTCCAAAACAGTTGAAGGCAGAGTCTAGAGAGGCACAATAGGTCGACACTTTTTCTTGCGGTGCATAAATAACTTGTCTTTACGCTCATTACGCGACGGTGCGTATCATTGCCCATTTATCATTAAGTTAGTCGTTTACGCTTCATTACGCGCAGCTGTGTAATGAGCGTAAATTAGGCATTGTTTACGCTTCAATATGCGCAGCTGCGTGGTGAGCGTAAAACATTGTCTACGCTTTGTTACGCGCAGCTGCGTAGTGAGCGTAAAACAACTTTAAGCATGTTGTTTTTATACCAGATTACTCTCATGCATGCAACACAGCGCGAATGAGTGTAATGCAGCTTGAAAGCAATTGAAGCACGCTCAACATGTACCGGCTCTTCACACGCACAACACGCAAACGAGCGTGTTGTCCGTAGTCACAGTCTGACTTAAAATGATCAAGTCAACGGAACCCAAAAAATCTGGGACCTACGTCATCATGGTTGCGCCTTTTCCACGGAGCGTCGTGGCCTATAAATACCTCAGTTGACAAAGATATAGGGGTTGGCAAATCAGAGAAGCAAAAGCATATTTCTGAGCACCAGAGCACTTAGCACTTTGGAGTAGAAATACAGAGAATAGTGCTTTGGCCATTGTTGACATTATCACCTTACAGCCGAAGCAGAGCACAGTTCGCTTTAAGCACCGGTGACAGGAGTAATCGTTTCTGCTGGAAAGACTCTATCAATCAAAAACAATTAATCGGTAGACGTCGAAGCTTGGCCTGCCTTGCATCTCAGCTTTAGCACACGAGGTAGATCAGACTTCTGTTTAGACCATTTTGCTTGTTGTTTTGTGCTTGTTTCACACCCTGTAATCGGGGATTCCCCAGTGTAATTTCTCATACAAAATATACATTTTTAAGTCAAAGCGCAGATCTTGAAGCTACGTGCTTCTCTTATGTCAGCCTCCTTTTATTGTGTTTAGCATTATCACCGTTGCAATCTGTCTACATCGTTTTCCCCTCATTTTACGACTCCTCGAACCAGATCGCTTTCTTTTTACGCAATTTTCATTGTTTTACTGACCCGTAAGTCCCTGTCTGATTGACAAGACCGTTCAGGGTGCCGCGGATTCATTTTTCCAGCATAGCCATCACGCGGATCCGTGGCTAAAACTGTGTACGCCAGAAACTCGATTGGTATTTCCAGCTGCCGACGTTTTCCGTTGCTACAGTTTTCTGGCGCTAGAAGGAGGGCCTTCAGGCTCCGATCCGAATATTTCGGGTAACCCTGGTAGTGATCCATACCCTAAACCATAGACGTAATACCTCTAGGGAAGTCTACGGTCAATCGCGTGGTATAGATCAGTCGCAAGGATAATTTCTTTGAAATCCTACAGGGTAGAAAGCCTTTTTGTGCTTTTTGTTGCCAGCCATTTTCTTTTAAATCTGATTACCAGTTACCCTCAACTTCATCGATCAATGGATTCCTTTTACTCAAACACAACTGCCATGGTCACCACCGATCTGGGTGTCGCGCCTGTGAATCCTACGGTGGTCATAGGACCAGCTCCTGGTGCAACGGGACCTCAGGGACCATTGCGACGTTCATTGAGGCTTTAGGGGAAAGAGCCTATCTTCATGGTTATAACCCCTGAAGAATACAATTTCATATGCGTCAAGATCC
Organism: Gnetum montanum; assembly: GCA_015680685.1. Classification (NCBI taxonomy): domain Eukaryota; kingdom Viridiplantae; phylum Streptophyta; class Gnetopsida; order Gnetales; family Gnetaceae; genus Gnetum; species Gnetum montanum. The sequence continues at coordinate 1,057,176 of MNCI01008484.1, forward strand.
AGGCGAGGCTGGCTCTTAGCCAAGCCGAGCTGGAGGCAAAGCCAAAATTTGAGGTGCTCCACCGAGGGGGCTATGATTTTAAGCCAACAGCCTACGACATAATCCCTTTTACCGAACACCAACACAAACTTATTGCACAGTTTGTCATGTTCCAGAGGCCAGACTTCACAACCTGTGGTGGAGGCCCAGCATGGGGAAGAGGCAGAGGACGAATTCGCGGCTCTGTCGGAACATTCGTTCCATACTCTGACGCCCCACACACACGTAAATCCGTTGTTCCCTTTCGACGGAGAGGCAGCCTCTCTTGACCCAGCCGCGACTGCGCAGACGCACATCCCTGTCTTTCCGCAGGCCAATGCGCAGCCGTCTGGGTTGCAAGCACAACAACCGCACCATAACGCGGGGGTGGGTCCATCGCAACAGGTAATTAGTATTCCGGCGGTGGTCCCGACGACCGCCACGCCCCATTTCATCCCTCAGGTACAAGCTCACACTGTACCGACAACTCGTTCAGCGCAAATGTTCCCGCCCCCACCAACTCAGCAAAATACCGCAGCCGTACCATAGCAGACCTTTGTTCAATACCCTGCAACAAGTCAATGGATCAACCCTGCTACACAACACCACCCGTCTGCGGTGTACGGTGCACAGCCTTCGGTCACACCTATGGCACAATTTTCGTAGGTGTTGTTACAATAGTGGCTGCACACTTTAATTCGAGTCTTCGCGATGTCATTAACAGGGAAGGCTTTAGACTGGTATAGAGCACTCCCACGCTCTTCCATTTCAACCTTGGAAGAGCTGCTGACTCAATTTGTGACCCACTTCAAATACAACATGAAGCCGGAAGTCACGTTGGAACAGCTTATGGAGGTGAAACAAGACCCGCTCGAGCCAGTCCAAAAGTTTATACATCGTTGGAATGCTACCTTGAATGAGATCCGCGACCCGATCGCGGACTCCCATCTACTGGCTATATTCAAGGGAGCAGTCAACGACTTTATTAAGTCTAAGCTGTATTATCTTTCCCCTGGCAATATACGTCAGGCCTTCGCCCAGGTCTGAAGCATCCAAGATGCTGCGGAGGCCAGCAAAGACCCAGCATATGTCGCCTACAAAAATGCACACAACAAAGCCAAAGACAAAGGCCAGGCAGCGACAACGATAGTAGCTGCGTTGACTGAAAACGCAAAAAACAAGAACAAGAAGGCGCCCACAACAGCGCCACCCGAGGCCACGGCTGGTGCCGCCACCAGCTAGACCACAACTACCCCTGAACAGGCCCCCCAGCCAAAGCCAAATTTTGAGCGTAAAGATCGTTCAAAATATGCGGCTCTACCCGTGAAACATTCCGAACTGCTGAAACAACTATTAGCGGTAGGACACATTCAACCTAAGAAAGTGTCCGAGGAAGCCCTGAAGTGTCACAGACGTCACTATGAACTACTGAAGGATCCTTTTTTAGCTCTGCCTAACGAACCAGCAGTTCCGAGATCTTTCAGGCTGGACCGTTTCTGTGACTACCACCAGATGTGTGGTCACGACACGGATTACTGCTGGGCGTTGAAAGACGACATTCAATGCATGATCAACGAAGGTCATCTTAAATTAGACAGCAGTAACCCTACGCGTCCAGAAAACCAAACACTGCATGTATATAAGGATCCGTTGAATGCAAACTACAATCCTTATACAATCACTGTGGTGAGTACGGACTGTGAGCATAAGGGACCGCCAAAACAGCCTTTTGTTTTGCGCGTCCCCGCCAGCTCACCAAGGGGGGCAAGTACTTCAGCGGCAGCTGGTGGGGTCTCACGGCCACCTTTCATCATACGGGAACCTTCCCAGGTACACCCTCAGTCACGCAACAGTACTCAAGCCGCGGCTCCATCCGCGCCCACGCCTAGGGCGCCCTTCATTATCAGGGCGTCAGAACGGCGGCCTGCTCCTCTCATGCAGGGGCAGACCTCTCGTCAATATAACCAACCATCGCCTCCCAAGCGAAAGGAGGACAGTACCGTAGTTAACGTAAAAAAAGACCACCTTACGCTTGGCTTCCCTAAGCCCAGGCCCCTGGCCTCTGTGCCTTTGTCCATGCCCCAGAAGTAGGCTAAAGGCACAGAAACACAACCACCTTCTCTTGGCAGAAAAAAGAGCAACCCTCCCACTGACACCGCTCCGCCTCGAGAGATCCGTCTCTTGGGCCGAATGGAGGAGGACAAGGGGGATAAGCCATTTGGCCGAGAAAAGGACCTCCTCGACCCGTTCACGTAGGTCAAGCAAGCTCTTAAGCAAAAGAACATAACGCTGAGCCTGTATGACCTACTGATGACTTCTCGAGAACACCGTGAGGCTATGGTACGCATGTTGACATCCATATCAGTGGATGCCAGCCTGCCGGCAGAAGTGGAAGTGATACACACTATCATGTTTCCTTCCGAGGCTGAACCACCCAAGCCTACCTCGTTGACCTTCCTGGACAAGTCTGTCAAAGATGATCCGAAGAAAGGTCAAGTAACGAATAAGCCTATGTTCATTACCATTTGGGTCAGCCAGTACCAGATCCAGAGGATACACGTGGATGATGGTGCAGCTGCCAATGTCGTTGCCTATTCCATTGTGGATAGGTTGGGATTGGTCGACCAGATCACTCCCACGATGACAGCTTGTGTGAAATCGTTCAACGGAGCACGGGTTCAAGTCAAGGGGATGGTACGTATTGAGTTTGTGACAGGCGATCAATTCCCAACAGAAGCCACATTCTTAGTCGTCGAGGAGATGCCCGGCTTCAACTTAATCTTAGGGAGGTCGTGGTTAGCCCAGATGAGGACGGTCTCATCGTCGATACATCAAGAGATACACTTTCCCTATGCCGGAGGGGAGGTTGTCATAAGCGGCAATGAGGTCACCCCCAGGACTGTTAACAACATTGAAGAAGAACAGGGTTCAGAGATCGAAACAACTGACGAGCAGTCCCATCTCCAAGCCCCTGAACAAAATGACAATAAGGACAATGGTCTAGCCTGGGCCGACCTGCCATTTCTGGATTACAGCGTAGAGGAGTCAAACCCCAAACCTCCTCGCCCTTAGGTAGCGCTCAGTGTGAAGGCCATTAAGAGACAATTGCGTATCGACGGCTGAACAATGGTCTTCTGCGTGTACCATCATTCTCGTGTAAGATTAGCATACTCCCTGCTTAGTAGTTTCTTTTGTTTGTTTCAACATACTTTTACGCTATATCTGCTTTCTGTGTTTACGATTTGCATTTTTGCGTGTTTCATCGTACCCGCGTTAGTTACGCTTTCGCATTACTTCACGCATTTATACACCTTTACATTTTTGTTACAATTTACGCAGTCGGCCCGCAACGGCCTTAAACTAGTTATACAAAGTTAACCTATTCACACCATTGTACGCAGTGACGTAGTCGGCCCGCAACGGCCTTAAACTAGTTATTTACAATCATCATTTACACTTTCACATTATTTTACGCACTTACGCAGGATTATATTCTATTATGTGGTTACTCGTATGTTGGCCTACAACGGCCCTAAACTAGTAGCTAGTTTACGCAAACTCATATGTTGGCCCGCAACAGCCTTAAACTAGCAATGCAGGATTACTTATTATCATTTATGCAGTTAGTCTCTGGCCCGCAATGGCCTTAAACTAGTTAAAATCAACCTCTTCATACTGTTATAAGTAGTTACGCAGTCGGCCCGCAACGGCCCTAAACTAGGAATTACGCTCTATCATTATTACTTAGGTGAACTTTTCAACAGTTACATTCGCACTTTATAGACGAAACGCAAAAATTAAAAAAATATATGTAATTGATATTCAACGCATCCACCAAGTTTCATAACGTGTCTTTCTAGTCATTCGTGACATGATACTACACTCAACATTAACAAAATTTTGCGTAAATAATAATTACGCATTCCCCCTACTGCCGCTATCACCGGTATCCCTTAACTCCAGATCTAGCCCCAAAAGGTCGTCCTCTAGTGGGCCATCGTTTCTAGGAATTATGCTTCCAAAAACGACTGCCCCTTCATGAGGCTCTCATTCCAGCACTGGCTCCACAGGAGGACGCTCTTCATCATCGCATTCCGCCTCTGCTTCTACAGTTTCCTCTCCCAGCCCTTCAGCTGGCGTATTTTCTCTTCCTTCTTCCGGTACCTAAAAACAAATAACATCAAAAATTAGAATAGACGACGCTAGTCAGAAAATTTTCCAACTAAGTCATGCGTAAACTTACTCGTGACGGTCATACTTCCGCGATAAAGGGAAGCTTATCCAAACCAACCCACAAACGCTGCATAATCTCGTCCTCTGTCAGGTCTGGCCACACATCCTCGTCCATCGCAGCTCCAGCTTTCACCTTCCCTTTCTCCACACTACTCCAGTGAGGTGGATCTGGGAAGAAAGTAGGGATTGTAGCCTGATTCCCAGGGAAAACCATTGCCCTCTCTAGGGACGTAGTTACAGTCACCTGCTCTTCGAACTTATTGAAAGCTTCAGATGCTCCGATGGTGTCCACAAAAACCTTCAGGGATCGAGCTTTAACAGCAGAATCGAGGTAGAATTTTCTATAAGCGGCGCTTTCCCTTTTATATACATGCTTGTGTTCCTTCTCCTTCTTCCCCCATTCCTGTACGCTCGCGCAGTAGTCCCTCCAGTCCCGGCTTTTCTAAGCTAGGAGCTCAATTTGCATCCTTTGCTCTACTAATGCCCAACTGGTCTGTACGCTGTTCTTAATGGCTGTCCAATAACGGAAGTGATCAATAACAGCGGTACGCCAGTCTTCATCCCCTGTCACTCGAGCCTGCAGGAATTCGTACCGCGCCCTTAGGTCCTCAACTTCCTTGGTCAAGGATTCAACCCTCTGCTCTGACCGTTGCAGCCTTTTCCATAGGCTTTCATTAACATTCCTACTTTCCCATATGGAGCGTGTCGAGCGTAACGCACATTTACGCATTTCCTCATAAATATGGCGTGGCACGACTGCCCCATCAGATGGGGGCTCCGCAGTGTCTAGATCAATGGGCTCCACGGGATCCCATTGGATGTGAGCTCCTAACAGAAAAATAAGCATCAATACGGATGACACATTACTAAGGCATTATGTTGTAACTTCGTTGCGGCTATAACTTACGAGCACCAGGTTCGACGCGTTCCAGACGCTCGATCATGTCACTGACGACGCCTTCCATGAAGGGAAATTTATCGAGGAAGTCTCTCCACATTTTGCTCACAGCAGTGGACGTTGAGGCATCTTCTTCCCCTATAGCGTAATTTGGTTAGACATTACCTCCATTGATAGATTTTTCAAAACACGCTAACGCACTCATTACCTCTGCTAGTGACAGTGGTGATTTCATCAACATCTTTTATATCTTTTTCCCTTTCACGCACTGGAGTCTGTGCATCGCTGGTTCCAGTAGTTGGGGCCTCCTCACGCACCCCAGCCTGTACGCGGCTTCCGCTAGCAGCTGGGGCCTCCTCATGTACTAGAACCTACACATGGCTCATATTAACGGCTGGGGCCTCTTCTTCCAAAATTGAGGCCCCCTCCCCACAGCTTAGTATCATCGCCCCTATCTCAGGGGTCAATTGCCCTGTCATTTTTACTGTTTACACCACCATATCTTAGCATATAATTCCAGATCATCTAAGTAAAGAATTTCATATACAATCCTTTCACACTTACCAGGTGAAGGCTTATTCCGTTGCACCTTGATCCCAACAGTTTGGCCTGCATCACCCCCAGGGGCCTCAGCTAGGCGGAGCCTCTTCCGTCGAGCTGCCGGTTCCACAATTTCCTCTGCCAGGCGTTTCCCCCATGAGGCATCGCCGGTGTAGGTAGGAATTATCCCGCCTACACTGTCAAGACCTCGCACTGGGGGTGGCATCAAGCCTTTAGTTATTACAGACAATGACTCCCCGATCCCTTCCGGCGGATCCTGCCCACGGGTAGTGCTGAGAATGTGGGCAATCCAAGGTCTGGATAGCTGGTCTCGGTCTTGTTGTACCCAGACCCCATTCCTCTGAATGACCAGATACTCAGCAAACCGCCAGAGGCAAGCTATGAAAAAGGCGTAATGCACATTGAAGCAGGACTCGAGCTTCTCGTGAAGCTTGACCATTTCACTGCGTAGTCCCTTGGCAAGATGGCTCACCCAATCAAACCGGGCTCCCTCTTCCAGGACCTCTCGCATGATACGGGTCTATTCTACCAAAAAGAACTTCGCCTGTGAGAGGGTTTTGGGAAAGGTCCGGGCTTGAAAAAGGGGATAAAGTGTCTGGGCGGTCCCCATCTCGAATTTCTCACAAGGAAACCCCTTGGTCTCTTTAGGGATCCTCAACCACTCCTTCAGAAACTCCTCGACTCTAGCGCTCCTCTTAGTCTTCACTTTTACGGGAAGGCCGTTCGAGGGGATGCCAAACAGGTCTGAGAAGAGCTGAGCATTAATATCGAAGTTTACGCGCATGTTATGCACGCGTGTGCTAAAACGATCCGCCTTCTCGCTGAAGGAGTTGACCAAGGCTATCATTTCGCTGGCGGGGACATCAGGGGTCGTAGCCAAAAATAGCTGCATTAGCCCTGCGGCCTAGATCTTGGTGGTCACTGCGACTGGGGCCGCCGAGTGGCCAAGCCAACGCTGTGCCTCCTTAATATCATCGTAACGAAAGAGAACATCCCTCGCCTCGCGACCGAAAATCGTAAGGGTAATCTCCCGGGATTCCCTGACTGAAAGGCATAAAATGCAAGTCAACCAGAAACACTATTATATAATGTCCATGACTCATAATCACACGCATAACATTAGAACATGCAGCGGCCTTACCGGGGCCAAACGGCAACGGAAATGGCGGGAGTTCCCTCTACACATCCTCGACGATGAGGGGCGTATCCAAGGTCCAGTCCTCGTGCAGCCACCCGAGTTCCTGACAATTCTTAAAAGGGTGCTCGTAGCGGGTGTGATACTCATGCATCTCATGGCCAATTTGCCCGATAACACCGGCACGCACGTTGTTGGTCGCGGTAAACGCCATTATTGTCGTTTCAGCCCAGGCCAACATATCGCCATCGCCAATTAACCTGTTGTCATGTATAAAAAACCTGTACCATACAGTGTAGGCTTAGATTACATTTTGCACATAAACTTATCTCACACTCCACATCAATAACAGACATTATAATAATAATAAAAACAATACAGTTAGCCAAATTTGCTTACCCGCCCGCGTAGTACACCATGCCTTGGGGGTTCTGGAAGTATGTCGACACATGGCAAGCCACAAACAGCGTGTTATATGCATGATAACAGTTGAAACGGGCCATGTCCCAAATCCAATGTAAGCTCCTCAGACCTCGGGAGCTGAGCGCTTGGTCCTCGGGATGGCCTGTGTCGATGGCCTCGTCTGTCAAGTAAGCCAGAATCCCCTATGCAGACCCCGCCAACAGGTGCTCCAAAATGGCACCGACAACATCGCCAGTCACATTAGACCAGACAATGATGCTGAAGTTGCGCAGTAAAAACTATAGAAACTGCAGCACCCCCTTTCGGAACCAAATGGCCTTCCCCTACACTCGTGTGTGAGGAGGAGGGACATTGGGGACGATGGGGTTCACCCAACACAAAACCCCAATGAGGTCTAACACAATCAAAATTGGCTTCAGCACGACACTGTACAGAAAACACGCTACATAACTCAACGCCTAGATTCACAGTTACATCATTAATACAGAAGCATTACAAATCTTGCTTAGCCCTCTCTGAGGAAATCGCCCAAACCCTTGTAACAACGCAAGGTCTGTCTCTGACAATAGCGATAAACGCAAACTCACCAAAACCCTAGCATTAACCCGAGGTTCGCAATTTTGACATTCACATTCACGCAAAAGACACTAAAAAATGAACATTAAGAACAAACATAGGCACAAGAGGAATGGCCTACCGGTTCAAAGGCGTCGGGTCGCAAACATCGATCAGCGCCTGCAAAACACGATTCAGATTTTCTTGCACTTCGTCAATCTTGGCCAGTTTTGTGTTCTTCCTCTTCGTTTTCGGTGCTATTGTGATAGTTTCAGAGTTTCTTCACAGCCTAACACTTGCAAATCATCGTAAGATTCCACGCTCCAATTTTCTGCTCTCCCTTCTCTCGATCAGAAACGGTTACGAATTCAAATTCACGATAGCCAACAACCAGTTCTCATCGAAAACCACTTACTTATACGTGAGGATCACCGACTTGATATCAGATTTAAGCGGGACTTTCCTGAAACGGAACCCGAAAATCTAGATATTAATGCGGTTGATTTCGCACGCATCCCTGTCCGAAATGACGTTAAACTACCACATCTTATCGCCTCGTAATTGGGTTACATTGATTACAGCTTGTCTATAATATTCAAAATTCAGTTAGCCTTCCATGTTCAGCGACATCACGTCACTTGTCTCCTAACCATTTACGCACTTGCCAGTTTTGTAGGATAGACGGAGAATGGACGTCACAGTTTCAGTATCCTTAACTTTGACAGGCCCATACGGGAACTTAATTAGACAGTTTGACTCTACACTAGTAGACGTTAACCTCCCTTTAAAAAGCATAACCATAGCCGCATCAGAGACGTCCCCAGAATGGCCAGAATAGTCAACGCGTACGCTAGACCTGGAGGCTGGAGACATAACCAAGGATCCCCTCAGTGAGGTCCCTATCGTTACGCATAAGGGTGAGACTAAAACGCTCGAAGTCAGTTCTTTGTTAGACGAAAAAATGCACAACGCTATAAAATGGGTTCTGCAAGACAACATTACTTTCTTTGCATGGTCATACGATGATATGCCTGGGTTAGATCCTAGGTTAATCCAGCATAACATTATCCTAGACCCACAGATTAAAGCGGTTAGGCAAAAGGCATGCAAAATCAAACCAGAGATCGCGCTAGCGGTTCGTGATGAAATCACCAAGCTATACCAGGCTGGTTTCATCCGTGCGGTCGATTACTCAAACTGGGTATTTAACATTGTGGTCGTACCAAAGAAGACCGGGAGCATACGCATATGCATAGACTTCCGGGATTTGAACAAAGCCACAATCAAGGATAACTTCCCGTTGTCGAGTATTGACCAGCTAGTAGATACAACAGCTAGGCATGTGCTTCTGTCCTTCATGGATGGCTTTTCAGGCTATAACCAGATTCGCATTAACCCAGAACATCAACTGACCATGACGTTCATGACACCCTGGGGTACCTTCTGCTATACTATGATGCCTTTTGGTCTGAAGAATGCCGGAGCAACGTACCAACGGGCCATGACATACATCTTCAGCGATTACCTCCTAGGAAGGCTGAATGATTACGTAGACGACATAGCTGTCAAGTCTTTGAAGTTGGAAGATCATTCAGAGGACCTGGAGTTAGTTCTTAAAAGATGTTCCACATACGAGCTCCGGCTTAACCCAAAGAAGTGCATATTCGGAGTCAAAATCAAACGCATGCTGGGGTTCATGGTATCAGAAACCGGCATACGAGTTGACCCTGATAAGGTCAAAGCCATTGTCGGGTTAACACCTCTCACAGACCTCAAGCAATTACGCAGGTTACAGGGACGCTTATAGTTTATACGCCGGTTCATTTCGAGGTTAACCGACAAGTTACACCCTATGCAACACTTGCTAAAGAAGGGGGTTAATTTCGAATGGAACGACAATTGCCAGCGTGAGTTTGATAGTTTAAAACAATAATTGCAACATTTGCCGACGGTTTTCCCGCCACAAAGGGATTTTCCTTTTTTCATTTACCTCGCAACTTCAGACGTAGCAATAGCAGCGTTACTTTGTCAAAAGAGGGATGATGGGTCGGAAGTGCCCATCTACTACTTGAGCCACGCTCTATGTGCGTACAAGATGAGATACAACGACGTCGAGCGTAATTGCTTAGCATTAGTGTTTACGCTTAAGAAATGTAGACATTATCTTTTTCGTAGTCAAGTTAACGTCATCTGTAAAAAAAACATCCTTAGAGCCATTACACATAGCTTATATGAGAGTAGTAAAATAGCTCGCTGGAAGGCTATCACGGTAGAATTCGATCTGCACTATATTGGTCAATCATCCACGAAAGGCCAAGTGATAGCTAACTAGTTAATAGCTTCACCGGTTAACAATCAAGCAACCATAGAGCCAGAGTTCCTAGACGAACATGTACATAGTCAAAGCCCTGTCTTGACAGGCCTCGAAGCAACGTTATACTTTGATGGAGCTTCAACTGCCAGAGGTGGAAGTGCTACCACTGTTCTTATACTATCGCCTGAGGATGTGCGTCTGCACGCTTATCGCTTGACCTTTCCTTGTGTGAATAATGTGGCAGAGTACGAGGAGCTCCTCAGGGGATTACTAACTGCAGGTGAACTCGATGTTCAACACCTGGCGGTTAGGGGTGATTCGATGCTTTTCATAAATCAAATCACTGGAGTCTACACCTGCAAGGCGGTACATTTGCAGCCCTACTGCAATCAGGCTAAAGATCTTTTGAGGCGATTTACGACCTTCGATGCCCAACACGTCCCACGGACTGACAACACGCTGGCCGACACATTGGCCACCCTGGCTTTACACGTGCCTTCACACCTATTTAACACTTGCCCTGCATTGATTACAGACTGCGCAGACCCTATCATTTAGATGGTGCAAATCTCCTCTCTTCTCGAGGAAAGCACGTCTGAATGGTATGATAATATCAAAACTTATCTTTTACAAGGTGAGCTGCCATCTACATTAACGCACGCACAGAAAGATGCAATCCGTAAGTGGGCTAGGCAATACGTCATCATTGGAGACAGCACTCTCTGTAGACACTCCATTGATGGTGTATTTCTCACCTGTGTAGACAAAGACCAAGCGCAACACATAGTCGGCGAGGTTCACGAGGGACTGTGTGGTGGCCACGTAGCACCACGGGCTATGGCCCTAAAAATCTGCCGCTTAGGATACTACTAGCCACGCATGGAAAGAGATTACTTGATGAAGGTTAAAACCTGTGACACGTGTCAATGTCACGCAAATCTTATACATGTGTCACCCACAGAATTACATACAACGTAGATAAAATGGCCATTTCAGCGATGGGGACTAGACATCGAAGGTCCCATCACGCCGAAGTCTTCTTCAGGGCATAGCTTCATTATTACCGCAACTGAGTATTTTACGAAGTGGGTAGAAGCTGTACCCCTGCGGAAGATCACATCTCAGCAGATTCGCCATTTTATCTTAGACAACATAGTAACCAGATTTGGTCTCCCAATGACTATTGTGACCGACAATGGGCCACAGTTTAGTAGCGCAGATACCAAATCCTTTTGTGATAACCTAACCATTAGACAGTCTTTTTCCTCCCCCTATTACCCGCAGGAAAATGGTCAAGCTGAAGCAACGAACAAAGTGATCATCAATTTGCTCAAGAAACTGCTCGACGGCAACAAAAGGCGGTGGCACGAACAGATCCTCTATGTGCTATGGGCATATCGTACTACGTCCAGGACAGCTACGAGTAGTACGCCCTATAGCCTGGTTTACGGATCTGAAGCAGTGCTACCTCTTGAATTGTAAATTCCTTCTCTGAGAATGGTCCTCTCCACCATTATAAATGAGGCTCAACACACCGAGGCTCAGATAATGGATTTGGATTCAGTAGAAGAGAAGCAGATACAGGCTCTTGATGCGATTGAGAAATATCAAGTTAAACAGAGACAAAAGCATCATCACAATCTTCAGCAACGTCTGATCAAGAAAGGAGACCTAGTCCTCAAAGCCGTTTGTGAGCCGGCAGGCAAGTTCTCGGCAAATTGGGAAGGGCCCTTCTTGGTGGTCGACGCATATAGTAACGGAGCGTTCAAATTAGCAGACGTCAACGGCAACGAATTAGCAAACCCTGTAAATCATGTATACTTGAAGAGGTATTTCATCTAGCAGCATCTACGGTGTTGACAGCAGGTATGGCAATATTCGTCCGCTATGACGTAAAACTGGCATCACGCGTCCGCTACGACGTGAAACTGGCACTGACCGTCCGCTATGACGTAAAACTGGCATGCCTTGCACGTGTCCGCCATGACGCTAAACTGGAAAGTGGTAACCATCCGGTACGACGTAAAACTGACAATATTGTACAGGTCCGCCAAGACGAAAAGCTGGCATCTTTTGCACGCGTCTACCACGACACTAAACTGGCACAGGTAAGTAGTCGTCTGCTGAGATGCAAAAGCAGCACAGATCTGTCCCTGGGTCATGACATGAAACTGGCATCCACAACACGGTCTGCTGAGACCATAAATCAAACATACCACCATCCGCTACGATGTAAAACTAGCACTTCTCAGTCTGCCCGGACTTTAAACTGGGACCATGGTCTGCTGGGACTTAAAACCAGTAACGGCAGTCTACCAGGACTTAAAACTGGGACTTACAGACCGCCACCATGTAAATCAAGCGAGCATGATCATCTCTATACAGCTGCATAGCCAACGGGGTGGGATGCTGAGACAGTACCAGTGTCACCACCCCACTGGCATCCTACTGATTCCTCGGATAAGCAAAGAGGCATCTTACTGATCCCTCAGAGATGCCGCCACCACACCCGCCACGGTGGTAGTACCTCTGAGAGTTTAGCCTCGTCAGTCGGAGCCCCGACGAAATCCTCGTCGGCAACGGCCTCAGGAATCTCTGCCAATCATCGCTATCGGACGCCGGCTTCACAGATTCATCTGGCCGGTTCCTCATGCAGCTAGTTAGCTGCACTGTGTCTGATGCCTTTTGGCGAAGATATGCAGAGCCAATCGTCAGGATTGGCGGCTCCGCCCGCGTGCTCCGGCACCTTCTTTATAGCCCATTTGCTCTATCTCACATCAAACGGCATTTGTTTCAAGAACCTCGCCCCTTCTTCATGAGCAATGGTGTCCTCTATTTCCTTTTGTGGTTGCAGGTTACTTGCCTTGAAGAATGTCATCCGAAGGTGCGTCCATCTGAGCGGTGAAGTACAACAGCGTGTTGAAATGGCTGCTCAAGCCTGCCCGACCACTTAGCTCTGCACGCCTATACCTCGCACAATCCTACCCTTAACTCTTGTTTCCTTTATCCCCACCACCCGGTTCCCATACGCAAAACCTACATACGCAAGTATTCATTTCCCGCACTCACGCTAGCAGAGACATCGCAGAAAGTGATGTGCAACACTCCTTTAGCACGCTAACAGAGAAAACTTAGATTGACGTGCTACGCTCATCTGAAAGCATTCCTGTTGACATGAATAAGCATACATTTCTGTGCGTACCAGTGTATTCCATGCCCCTATCGTCATAACTCACTTTACATCTCCCCCGAACCTGTTTCCAGTTATATCCCTCTATCTCCCATACCTTCTGGCTTTGCTCTTCCATGGTGACAGGGCAATCCTTGAGTGGCCATGGATACACGTTGTTCTTGCTTCTACCAATCCGGTGTTTCGTATTCTTTGTCAATGTCTTTCGGGTAAGCCCTCCAAATGACCACAAAGAGGGGCCATTGAAACACCATTAAAAAATCGTGAGTCGGCCTCAGGCAAAGATTCGCAATTCAGGCAAGGGCACATCTCAGCATTCCAGAAGGGGGAATAAGACAGAGCAATGCCAAGAGGCGCGTAACATTGAGTCTGCAACTTCTTGTGCAGATTCTTAATCTTTCTATGCTTCTGCTGTTTACGCTATATCACGCGACATAGCGTAATGACGCTCAGCATGATAGTGTTTCGATATAGCCTGGCACCAGAAGGATAGTTGCTTCAGCATAGGGAGAAGCTTAAGAAGCGTGATATGCGATTTCTTGTGTATTCTGCTAAGTCTTTTGTTCAAGGACAAGTTTACACTCTATCACGCACGGCAGCGTAATGAGCGTAATAAGCTCCAAAACAGTCGAAGGCAGAGTTCAGAGAGGCACAACAGGTCGACATTTTTTCTTGCGGTGAATAACTAACTTGTCTTTATGCTCATTACGCGGCGGTGCATATCATTGCATATTTATCATTAAGTTAGTCGTTTACGCTTCATTACACACAGCTTCGTAATGAGCGTAAATTAGGCATTGTTTAGGCTTCAATACGTGCAGCTGCGTGGTGAGCGTAAAACATTGTCTACGCTTTGTTATGCGCAGCTGCGTAGTGAGCGTAAAACAACTTTGAGCATGCTGTTTTTATACCGGATTACGCTCATGCACGCAACACAAGGCGAATGAGTGTAATGCAGCTTGAAAGCAATTGAAGCACGCTCAACATGTACCGGCTCTTCACACGCACAACATGCAAACGAGCGTGTTGTGCGTAGTCACAGTCTGACTTAAAATGATTAAGTCAACGGAACCCGAAAAATCCGAGACCTACGTCATCAGGGTTTCTCCTTTTCCACGAAGCATCGCGGCCTATAAATACCTCAGTTGATAAAGATACAGGGGTTGGCAAATCAGAGAAGCAAAAGCATATTTCTAAGCACCAGAGCAGTTAGCACTTTGGAGTAGAAATACAGAGAACAACGCTTTGGCCATTGTTGACATTATCACCTTACAACCGAAGCAGAGCGCAGTTCGCTTTAAGCACCAATGACAGGAGTAATCGTTTCTACTGGAAAGACTCTATCAATCAGAAACAATTGATTGGTAGACGTCGAAGCTTGGCCTTCCTTGCATCTCAGCTTTAGCCCACGAGGTAGATCGGACTTCTGTTTAGACCATTTTGCTTGTTGTTTTGTGCTTGTTTCACATCCTATAATCGGGGATTCCCCAATGTAATTTCTCATACAAAATATACATTTTTAAGTCAAAGTGCAGATCTTGAAGCTACGTGCTTCTCTTATGTTAGCCTCCTTTTATCGTGTTTAGCAGTATCACCGTTGCAATCCGTCTACATCGTTTTCCCCTCGTTTTACGACTCCTCGAACTAGATCGCTTTCTTTTTACGCAATTTTCATTGTTTTACTGACCCGTAAGTCCCTGTCTGATCGACAAGACCGTTCAGGGCACCGCGGATTCGTTTTTCCAGCATAGCCCTCGCACGGATCCGTGGCTAAAACTGTGTATGCTGGAAACTCGATCGGTATTTCCAGCTGCCGACGTTTTCCGTCGCTACACTAGATAGTACACAAAATAATAAAAAGGTCCTTGGCAATGGTGCCAATGATAAGTTGTAGAGTACCCCTATGCGCAAGCATACAAATCACTAAGGCATTACACGTGATCTAGTTTCAATCCTCAGCAACAACACCAATGATGAGTTGCAAGGTACCCCTACATCCAACCATATGAATCACTAAGGTGTTACATGTGATCTGGTTGAATTCCATGGACCTATAGTTATTTAATGCACTAGCTCTTCTAGGAGGTGAAATGGGTGTTAAAAACATTCATTGTATTCCCAACTACACTTGTAAGGCTGGAGAGCATGGTTTAAGCGTAATTGAGATATATTATTTTTTTATCATTTTATGTTTTATAGATTTAATCACCTACAACAAGAATGAAGATTAGAGAAACTTAAAATCTAACTTATTTACTACCTATCTAGCCTAACACAAGTAACCATCCCATTTTCCTCGACACATCCTAAACACATATAGAACTATTGTACTGCTAAACATTAAGCATTGCTGGGCTACCAAGTACTATATGAAAGCTTGAAGTGGTTATGCTTGTGTTCATTAACTACTAAAAATAAATTTCTTAATTCAAATTCATAAAGTAAAGTACATGAAAGTAAAGTGCAATAAAGAAAATATTAAGCTATTCTTAGTGCTGTAAGGATTCTCAAAAAAGCTCATTTTATTCCCGTCACACTGCTATGCTCAGGTACATTAGTGCTTGAAAAAAGAACTTTACACACTTAGACTCCTTCTTCAAGCACTTATAATGACCAAAACTAATTGAAAACTAAAGCCCAGGCATGGTATTTATAGACATGGAGTATACACTTCAATATCACATATGCGATGTCGCATCAGGACCTTAGTGTCACATATGTGATGTCGTGGCTCCAATGTCGTGTACCTAACATGGGAGCAGATGTAAATGTGATTCATCAACATATTCCTATGAATCCATGTTTCTTGAAAAAGAAATCTACTATTTCTTAGAAACATCTCCTCAACATTGGAGTTCTAATTTTTTAGGCTTTCTCATTCATTTGGCTTCTTCCCAATCCTTGGAGCATCTTCAATTTATTTGTAACTTTCATTTTCATCCTTATGTGTCCATGATTTCATATTTCCTACAAATTATTTTCTTTGATAACCCATTGTATATTTCATTATCTTAAGTCCTTATTCATGTCCTACAAAATCATCCAATTTCATAGATATTCTATGTTCTCCATTTTATTTAAGATTTTGACATACTAAAATGTCAACAATCTTCTCGTTTTTGGTGATGTGCAAAACTTTATAAAATGGGTGAGTAGATAAAAAATTTAAATAACAATAATAAAAAAATATTAAGACATATAAATTCCAATTACAACCAAGGATAATGGCTCTAAAGCTCAAGGCACAAGGTAGAGATTGCATGAAATCTAGAATGAAACTATACTATGCAAAGGAAAAATATGTCTACAAAATAATGTAACAAAATATATAATCATGATATAGAAGCATAATTTGTCCCTAAAATATCCACAAAATATCCACAATACATAAAGTGGCTAAATATCCTTAAAATGTATGAAAACCACATTTATGCAAGTCCACAACAAAAAAAACATATGTATACATAATCAAAAACTATCTCCCTCTTTTTGGACATCATTACAAAGGACTCTAATCATTGACCTCAATCACATGATCTAAATCATCATCTAAAGTAGTTGCAACTCAAGACGTTATGTAGGTTTCCTCCTAATTATCATTGTTGTTGGTACTAGTGCTAGACACATGTTAGTTGTTATCATCAGTTCAAGAAGGAAAATGGACTAGAGCTCTTCATGGACAAAGCTTCACTCAAAATGGAGATGAATATAGAGGATCTGGTTGGGATGAAGCCTGTTGAGAGGATGAGGAAGCTTCCTTTCTTTGATAGGTAGGAGGGTCAGTATGTCTCCTTTGTAAAGAAGTTCCGAAGATGCTCTCCATAGCCTACTACTCAAAAGCCATTGGAGCATCATCTTGAGGATAGGTGCTATGTCCTAGCTACATGTTATTAAAAAGGTTTCCCTAGACACATGCTAATGATGCATCAATCTTGTCTAAATTAAAGGCATTTCTCAAGACATAGACTTGGGAAGGCCCAAATACTACTGAATGTATGGGTTGGGCAAAAAGGTACACTTCATTGTCTAAAATGGAAGGAGTGGTGATCTCCTCAAATTGCTATCCATCAAGAGGAAGAGGTATGCTGGTTGTGTTCATTCTCTTGTGGAAGTAAGAGAGATGCTTATCATTTATCCCCAAGGTACAAGCGAATGACTGAAGAAACTTCTTTAGAAAAAATCTTACCTGATTGCTAGTTGATTTGAATGTTCTCAATTGATAAGAGGTCCAATATGGTGATGAAAATTTCTTATTTTGAGATTTTAGAGGTTTGGTTCTAGTTTTTGCTTCCTCAAAGTGTGTGAAGATCCCTCTTCTCTACATACTTACTGAGGCTCCACTTTAGTTTAAGCAAAGACATATCAAGAATGATCACAACCTTCTATCAAATCAACAAGTTAATGAAGAGAGTGTGCCCAAGGATTCTCTCCTTACTAAATAAACCCAACATGTCACAATAAAGAGTATGACCTTAATCCAATGGTTGTCCTATCAGAAGGTAGTACAAAACAAATGAATGGGTAGGAAAAAAATAATTATAGCTTTCCCATTTTTCAATGATGTTATACAAAATAATGAGTGATAGGATGGAAAAATCTAGGACCATTTTACTTCTATAAATTCTCCCACTATGATGAAACACTAACTCCCTAAAAAAATCATCACAAAATTCATCTTGGAAGATAGGAATTTTACCATTCATAAAAATGTCATTCATAGAATGAATGTTAACCCTAAACACATTAGCACTAGAAATTGTAAGTGCATTGACAACTTTAGAAGACACATTGATTAGCAAACCCCCAACCATGGTAGTAGAGGTCTAAACAAAAGCATTCATAATGACTATGCTACTATAAAATTCTCTAATGATAATTTTGGACATAAAAAAATTCATAGAGAGAAATATGATTCAATTCAATACTTAAACTAAACTCATCAACTCCTTCTGCCTATGTTTTGAAATAGCAAGATAACACTCAAAGATGATGGAAATTGTTTGAGTTACTTTAAACTGGTGCTAGGCATTAATGAATCTAAACTAGGTGTTGTAGGTGCTTAGATTACTAGTGGATGATCCCTTTGACTTCTTCTTTGGTGGCATCCTTAGTTGAAATGTAGTACTTGTGAAACTTCAATCTTTAGAGAAGCCTTTTGTTTGAATGAAGTTTTTGTAGATGCTTCTTCTTGTAAACAACATCTTAGTCCACTTTTATCATGTGGACTTCTTCCTTGTCTAAGAACCATCTAGAGAATGTTTTTTCTTTGACTAGACTTTTATTAACAATTTTAGCATTTGCAAGTTCTTCCTTAATCTTTTCATAAGGTAGGGTTATCTTTTTATTCTTAGCTCTTAGGTCTGAGATTTCATTTTTGATATCTAAAATCATTACATTTAATGAAAAAAATTCTTGATCCTTGGTTTTTATTTACTTATTCAACTTTATATAGACTTTGAAAAGATAGAAGTTCCTTACAAAATAGGTCATACCTCTCCTTTTTATTTTGAAATTGATCATCATCCAAGAGGCTAGCATCATAATCTATGAGAGCCATACGAATGAGATGTGAATATTTTGCATCATATTTCACCTCTTATTTACATTATTCTCCATCATCCCAGCTTGGGTATAAGTTGGTCCTTTTCATATCCATATCATTCCTATCTTTTTGTTGCAACCTACCATTTCTAGGACATTTGATGGCCACATGGCCTCTTCCACTACATATCCAACATTCTATTGAAAATGCATCAAATTTTGAGTTTGAAAAATTCTTACTTCTATCCTTACCTTTTATGTTGAATTGGTTAGATCCTTACTAATTGAATCTATTTCCCATTTTTACTAAAAGCCTTTGAATCCTTCTTGATAGAAAGGTAATTTCTTCTTGATTGTACATATCTTGATCTTTTGGGTCCTCTTTGGATGCTAATTCCAAGGTAATGGAATTGTTTTTACTACCCCTTCACTTATGAGATTAATTTCATAAGAAATAAGAGTACTTTGGAGCTTCTCAAATTTTAGAACCAAAAAATATCTAATCTCTTCCATAGCTGTAACCTTTGGTATAAATTCCAATTGGAGTGTCCTAATCATTTTTATTATTAGATCACTTTTAGGCAAGTCCTTACCTATACCCCTATTTGCTACAACTAGATCATTGGTCCTAGAGAAATAATCTTTTATCTTCTCACCTTCTCTCATTTTTAGTTTGTCATACTCACTTTGCAAGACCAAAAGTTTAGATTACTTAACTATGGATGTACCCTCAATCATAGCTTCTAATGTTTCTCAAATTTCCTTAGTTTTTCTACATCTATCTATTCTATTAAATGTAAACTTATTTATTGCACAATATATACACTTATTTCTTTGTAATCATACATAAACTTATCTTTTCCTTCTATTGTCAATTTGCTCCTTGGCTGGATGGCCTTTGTTGCACTATTAGTAGGTGGTATGTAGCCTTCAAAGGATGGACTCCCATACCTCAAACTTCATTGACTTGAAGAATCTTAACATCCTTGCCTTTCAATAAGCAAAATCCAACCAATCAAACATTGGTGGCTTTATGTAGGATGTCCCATCCATAGTTTACTCTTTGTAGCACGAATGAAGAGTACCAAGATTTGATACCAATTTAGGATCAAGAACTTAGAAGGAGGGGATGAATAAGTTTCCAATTAAAATTTACAACTCTTTACTTTATTTCTTCAAAAATTTTGTTTAAAGGGAATCACACCCTATACAAGCACTAAGCTCTTCACCAAAGTGTTTCATTACAATGAAACCACTCAACCCTAGAAGGTCCCAACAAGCTTAGTATGTGATTTCAAGGATCCCATAACATTTACAAAATTAAGGTCTACCCCAGAGTGTTTTGACACTACAAAACCACTCAATCCTGTAGGATCCTAACAAGCTCAATACAGATTCCTTCTCACAAGAAGCACATCCACCTCATAGAACAACAAGAAGGAATGTTAAAATTAAGGTAAGAATGTAATTACAATTATAATAACTTTATGTTGAGGCACAACATAGCATACAGATAAGTAAATGATGTGATAGTGAAGGACAAGAATACAATATCATAGATATAACAATGATTTCTTTGATGTTAACCATTCTTGCCCAATCTCCAAGAATTTTAAGTATTCTTATAACATTAGGGTTTCCAAAAAACCTTGAAATTTATGCAATATCTACCTAATAGCTAGTGTATATGTCTCCTTCAAAGTTGGAACTTCTACCTAAGTTTAGCCTCAATTCTAGAGAGACATGTCCTTGTCCTAGAGGTATGTCTCATTTCCAAAAAGGAAATCTCCTATTTTTTGAAAATTTCTTCTTTTGAATCCATTCTTCTAGGTTGATACATCTACTATTTTTTGGAGATGTCTCCTCAGCTTTATAGCTTTGGTTTTTCAAGCTTTTTCTCATTAATTTGGCTTCTTCCCAATCCTTAGATCAATTTCAATTTATTTGTAGCTTTAACTTTCATCCTTGTATCCATGCTCTCATCTTACCTATGAAGTCTTTTCTTTGAAAAATTGTTGTATATTTCATTCCCTTGAGTCCTAATTCATGCCATACAAAATCATCCCATCTTATAGACATTCTATGTTCTTGATTTTCCTTAAGGTTTTGTCATACCAAAAGATCAACACATCCCTATGAGTAGGAGAAGTCATGACTAGGTCATATAAGTTTAGTGATGTGTTCTTTTGTTTCAGGGATCCTTTGGCTTATTCCATTGTTGTAATAAAATTTTTTCCTATAGTGTGTAATCTTGCAACCTTACTGGTATTAATATTCATAGATTTTTTGGTGTAGGTTTTGACATGGATACCTTGGGTCCCTTGTTCATGAATGTAGCCAATCATGGTGTAGCTTTTTTCAAAGCCCTTTGTTATTGGTTACCTTTAATGGGAATCTTGGCTATAATTTAAGTTCATCAACATTGTGATGATGATTTCATAATAACCTCTGTGTTATTAGACACTGTAGGTGGGCTTTGATCATGAGTTATTTTGGTTTTTCTTGTTGAAGGTGAAGAGGCTTGCATAACAAATGGTTCCCTACGCTTTAGAGGATTGGTAACTTATGGTTTTGGTTGTGAAGTTGATTCCACTAAAGGGGAAACACTTATGATGAAACACTTTTTAGAGTTTGGATGAGGTGATACCCATATGATGAAGGGCTCTCTAAGCTTTGCGTATTGGGGTTTTGGTGGTACTTTGATGAAAAATGGTTCCCTAGGAGGATTAGATTGTTTAGTTTCTGTGAATGAGACTACAATGTAAGAGTTCTTGGTGCTTGGAGAGTTGGGCTCAATCAACACTAACTCTCCATAGACAATCATCTTCTGGAGGCCATACTTTAATTCTAGTCTAAAGTACTTTGGTAGCTTCAAATCATCTTTGGTAGCTATCATTGAATCTTTAGCTATGTCACAAAGATGATCATGTCTATTGCAAGCTTTCTTAGATAGTCGCTTATGTTGTATATTGTTGTCTTTAAGAAACTATTCATAAAGCTTAGAGCACTTCATAGGAAACCTTTTATACTTAGACCTATCCTTCTACCCAAATTTTGATCTTGGTTGATTTGGGGTATAGGAAGTGGAAGGTTGAAATGTGTTAGAAGATGTGTTGTGAGGTGGTGATCTTTGTCGATCTAAGTTTGGTATGGGCATGCCTATAAGTAAGGTTATTTGAGGCATAGCAAGGCTTATAGGATCATATTGGTAAAAGTCTAGTACCTTGCCAATCTAAGTTATATTGGCCTTGAGTTTCTGTACCTCTTTTCGAAGGTCTTGTATCATTTGAAAGGCTTGATCAAAGCCTTAAGACATCCCTCTAGGTTGTGGTATTTGTGTTGATGGTTGAGAAGGAAGTTGTAAATATTGAGATTGTACAATTGATGTTGCCATATATAGAAGAGATCATGTGACCACTATCATCTATGGGTTAAACAAGAAGAAGAAGTTTTAAGTTAGGACTTATGGTATGGAGTAAAGGGAGTATGAGAGGCTTCTATTGCTTAGAGCCCCAATGAGGATCCCACTTGTATGAAAAAGGAAGACAATGAGGTAGAAATCATAGGGGTGGATGAATAGAGTGAGGTTTGTGGCAAAGGACATCAATGAGAACAAAGGGATCAATTGGAAAATAGGCTAGGCTTGGTGTGTAGTCATGATAAGTGTTGGCCCAAACATTATGGGATTGGTAGGAGGGGACTAAGCTGCCTACCCTATAAGGAATAGTAGGGGTATAGAGCTAGAGGTGGTTGCTTTGGAACCCAATCGTTGGAGAAGGTTTCAAATGAATGTATTTGGCTTCTACTCTACCTCAAACTCATTTTGTTCCTCTTCATAATCCTTCAAGATAATTTCCTCACTAAACTCATCAACATTTGTTATTTGTATGAGAATGTGTGCATAGAAATTGGTGAGGGGGAGTTTTTCATATAGTTATGGAATGTACTCTTTCCCATCCTAATGTATTATTTCAAATTCACACTTAGTGTTAGATTTGGCTAGTGGTATGAGTAAATTGGCTTACATCTTAACATAGAGGAAGTTGTAGAGCTCCTCATTGATGAGCATGAAGTATAGGTTCTTATCCATTTCTCATGGTAATTATCCTCATTCTATGACCACAAGGTCTTTTAGTTCATAGTTATGAAATTACTTCTGAGCTAGAGGCCATATATGTAAGGTCTATTGTTAGCATGGTTGATTTCTAAAAATGCATGAACTGGTACCAACAAAATCTAGCTAGGCCAACAAAAGCTAAGTTGGGTTTTATAAAAGTAAGCTAAGCTTTGAAAAGTCTAGCAGTTTTTGTGAACATTTAAATATGAAAAAGATGATTATTTGTAATATGTTAGGTTTTGGAAGATACATTACTATTTTTCCAAAAATACCCTAATGATAAAAAGATCAAATTTTTGGTTTGCTTTTCTAAGGGATGTTGGTGTATTTTTTTCTTTATGGAAACTACATGGGGTTTTGTTGTGTAACCAAGAAAAAATATTATTTTCCAAACTATACACTAGGTATCTTGAAAAGAAACCCTAGGGTTTGATGGGTAATGGAAACATAATTGATTCACCAAAACTATGTTGGGTAGTTTGGTAAAGGGGGAATGGTGGAGGTGTTTGATTTAATTGTTAATTAATTATACAAAAATACCAAAAAGTGAAATTTCCCAAGATGTAAGAGGGCTATGGTTGGAAAGTATTGGAGATTGCAATTGTAGGTGTATTGCAGGTTATAATGACAAGGGTGTACACTACACTTGAAAAAATGTAAGAGCTTTTGACATTGGTAAAACAAACTATGTTGGCTTGGTTAACAAGGGCTATTATAGAGGAAGGAGGTTGATGAGATGCAACATGCATAGTGCCACGATAGTGCATCCCCTGCGATATTGTGTACGCGATATCGCGTCTTTCCCTACGATATCGCGTATGCGATATCGTTGTCCACCGCCATATATAAATAAGAGGTGGCACTCCCTTCATTTCCCAATCTTGGCTAGAAGCAGCGAAGCTCTGGCAGTTTGAACACTCTAGAGTTAGATTAATTTCCCATGTGCCCGCAGTAGGAGTCCTAGAGTGAATGGCTCTTTATTTGAGCAACTTTGTAACCTGAATACAAGGTGTGTACGAAAATAAAGACGAACTTGATTGGATAAACCTTGCAGTACATGGTTTTATTTTGTTGTTATTTATTGCTTTTCTAGTGCGCACGAGTATGACTTGATTACGAGCATCTACGGATGTGTACGGCTAATCAAGGAATTGGCTGCTCGTCGCAACACGTGAGTACGACTTGATTACGAGGATTGTGACTGCTTGGTAACCCAGTAGCGTATTCTAGGATCTGCGCTTGGTAATCCCAGTAGTAGTCCAATGCGTACAGCTAGTCAAGGAATCAGCTACTCATTGCTAGGCTAGAACGTGTGATAAGTACGACTTGGCTACGCGCACTCACGGGTGTGTACGGCTAGCCAAGGAATCGACTGCTTATCACACTTAGGCTAAATAGGTGCCTCAGTACGACCACTTTGAGCACATGCATTATGTGTGGGGATCCCAATAATGATTAGCGTTTGGTAATCCATAGTTGCACAGTTCAGGGTGTGTCCGGTAAGTGGGAACAGATACTGACGCTAGTTAATTTAGACTTAGGACATTAGCTAGAGTTAGTTAGTTCCTCAACCCTTTCCTCTCATATCTTAGGCGATAAACTGAAAATTACCAAAAAAATAATATACCTCAGACATGCTTAACCATACACCGTGACACATACAAGCAAGCCTGGGAAGACAACGAACGATTAACCCCAAGTGTTTCTTGTGGAGTTAAGGCATTTAGTCTGCGGAGTTCGACCGGATCGCGCGTACACGCTCGTATTCATATGGTTGAGTGTAGGGGTACCTCGCCACTCATCATTGGCACCGTTGCCAGGAATAAGTGTTTTTTTTGCGAATTGAACATAAGGGATATCACTCACATCGTTGTGAGCCTCAACAAACCTTCGGGTTAATCAATAAAAATTAATTAATGGTAAAAAACAGCACACCATAGAAATGGCTTCTTCTCATGAAATCAACTCACCTAAGGACAATATAGGAGACAGTCAGCATCATACGCATAATCGAGACCAGCCACGTCCTAAACAATCTAAGGTGACATATACTCACCTCGATGAGTATGTCCCTCACTTTACTTTTATTCTCCATCAAGATGAACAATTGCGATGGAGAGATCTACAAGGTAACATTGTGTTACCCCTGAATCGATCAATTCCCAACATGCTTTTCTGTGCCTTGGTACAGATTGACATACAAGAACTGTTTGTGGAATATGTTCTGGATGATTTTGACAGAAGGGATTATCATCCCACAAATGCCCAACGTATTCGGGATGAAAGGCAGGAGAGCCAACATTCATTATTGAAGGGCAAGGTCCCCCACGTCATTAGTGAAATAGGAGACGAGGAACCCCTCACAATGGGTTTCATAGAAAATGATGTTCCTCCTCCTCACAATAGTGAAGAGGTTAGGCATCAGGGCCTAAGATCAATGATACACATTCTAGACTCTGATCCCCGTGAGCACCAACTGTTCACAGCAGGAACAACCACTCACACTAAGGACAAACACTTAGATTGTTACAACGATCAGGGCCAAAGCAGCCGAAGAGAAGGTAAGAAACATCATCATGGTGATGGATCCCCTTCTTCTTCTCCTTCATCTCACCATTCACACTCTCCTTCCACATCTGGGCGCAGCCACCATGAGCATAACAGGGAGGAGTTAGGACAAGGGCAAGGACGTAGGGAGAGTAGGGAACCACCACGTAGACATCATAGATGTCATGAAAGAGATGATCATGACAAACCCCTACTCACAACCCAGAGCATGCTTGACATAACAGAGGCAGTTAGGATCCCCACAAGGCACTTAAAGGATAGTAGGGTCAAGCGTTTGGACATAAATAATATCCCACATTTTGAAGGGGGATACAACGCTGATCCTCAACATCATTTGCAAGCATTCCACGATGCCTGTGCCTTGCAGAACATTGACAATGAGTGGCAGAAACTCAAGTTGTTCCCAAGGACACTCACCAAAGAAGCAGAGAGCTGGTACTAGTCCTTAGAACCAGAAACCATCAAGAGGTGGAGTACGATGCTTGAATTATTCAACAACAAATATCAAATGTACTCCAGAGTGTCCAATTTGCGGAAGCAGATCTAAGGCTGGAAACAAGGAGCTTATGAATCCTTGAATGCTGCCATGGCCCATTACTATACACTGCTACATCGTTGCCTAGGCCATGGCTACGCTAAGTGGGATCAACTTTGCCACATCATGGATGGGCTAAGAAATGAAACAAGAAGAACTCTTGGGACTTACGCCCAAGGGAGACTTTCCCAACTGAGAGCCCATGAACTTGAAAGCTTGTTGGAGCAAGTAGCACAAGAAGAGGGTGAGCTATGGAAGAGATAAAGTACGGAAGAATACAACTGCGATCCCTCCCTTCACAAGAAGGAAGTGAAATTTTGTGATGAGGAGGATGAGTCACCACTCGAAGAGTTGGTGAACCGGAAAGCTATGCCGATCCAAAAGTTAACAACCGAGGTATCGACTAAGGTAGACCAAAGGTGGGATTCCTTAGACTCAAGAATAGAAATAGTCTTGAAAATCGTAGAACAGTCTAAGGTAGAGCAAGGTAGTGACAAAGGCAAAACCAAGTGGAGAAACTTAAGCCCTGCACATAACAAGAGTAAGAGGAAAATTCCTATCTCCGATGAGGCTGTAAATTATGATTCAGACATTGATAGTTGATGTGAGGTCTGCTACTATGACCATCCTAAGGTATGTTGCCCAATTATCTCACATTTGTAGGAGTCTGGGGTGTATGCACTAAATCCAAGACTTAATCAATAGCAAACACCCCGAAGGTTACTTTATCCACAAGGTAACCCAAGGCAGTTCCACCAACCCTTGACATATTATCAAAGTGGAACGCCCCCACAACCCATTGGACAACATCAGCAGTGGAAATACCCACAATCATGGGTGATGCCACCGCCGACACATCAATACCCTTACCGACAGCCTGATCCTTACGGTTATTATGTGTAGCAGCCAGTTTCTCCAGGTGACTCTATGGGTCATACTACCCCCCAACGTGACTACCAAGCTCGAGAGTACTTTAGAAGAACTCCTTCTTCTCCGGGAGACATCTCACATTCCGTCCATCCTCTAACTCCACCCGCACCTCTTCCTCCGGTAGTTCCAATACCTCCTGCTCCAACAATGCAAGGGGAATTTCCTACCCAACCGCAGCAACGTAACGCCGTGAGAGCTGTAAATATTCAGAGTGTAAATACCCAACCGGGTACTAGTTCTGGAAACAACTATACAAAGAAGAGACCTTTTTTCAGAACTAGGAGCCCAGACAAACTCTCGAAAAAACAAGTGGATGGGTACATGTATAGACCTCTAACCACTAATGCTTTGGAGAACCCTTCAGTCCAAGGGAGTGTAACGCATACGGTTATGTTAACACATACCGTAACTAACTAGATCAAGGTAGGCCACCTTCCTAGGAAACTAACTGACCCTGGGAGTCCCTTTATTTATTTCCAGATTGCTGGAAATGCACCACATCGGGCTCTTCTTGACTCAGGTTCCGGAGTCAACTTAATTTCACAAAAGATGTATCACGCCTGAAACCTGCCACAACTTAAGAAGAGCAACATCCAACTAGAGCTGGCAGACCAGTCCATCACCATTCCCTTAGGATTGGTGGAGGATGTTATTACCACTATGTGTGGTTGGTCCTACCCAGCTAACTTTCTAGTGATCAAAGTGAACAACAATGAAGGGGACTTCCCCATTATAATGGGAAGGGCATGGCTAAGCATAGTAGACGCATGCCTTAGGATCCGCGATCTTTCATTGGAAATCTCTAAGATAAACATATGTGCAAAGATCAAGAAGAAGATAGTTCCATGCATCACATACAGTGATTCATCGGGTGATGACATGGAGAAAATGTCTCCATGTAATAGGTGTGCCCAAGAAACTCTGCAACAAAGATGCATATATGTAGCAACCACACAAGAAGTAGTAGACACCCCGTGGTTGACAGCTTCTCATAGGGGCAAACAAATATGCATGGAACGAACTGAGGAAACTCATGCCAACAATCGTGGCATAGACTCATTGGAACGTGAGCGTCGCCAACTTCCACGCATCAATTTAAGATCATCAATTGGGAGAAGTTGGGCACTTCTTAGAAATTCAAATAGGCACTCACTATTTCGGATCTCTCCCTTACAACTTAGTCATGGAGGAGATGGCCACCTATGCTAACCATATGGGGCCCTTACTTCTTTTTTAGTTTTTGTTTTACACATTTTTGTTTTACAAATTTCTTTAATTTTTCTTGTTTTTGTTTTACACCATCATTATACTTTTCTATTTTTTTATGTGTGTGTATGTGTATCCACCCTATAAGTTCATCACTCAATAAGTTTTTGGGCCGATGGGATGAACTATTTTTCATTAATTGCTAATGTTCTATTTTTACCTTCAAGTTACATTGTTGATACTAAGGTATGTTCTTTTGATATGGCAGGCAATGAGATCTCTTCATCCATCCATCCATCAAGTCTATGGTTTCCCTTGGCTTGAAAATGTACAGTTCCCTTCCAATAAGAACTTTAACGAACCAGTGACTGGGCATTTCTCAAACTAAGGAAGGACTCAAGGATTGCAAAGGGTGTGACTTCAAGGAAACTTGATGCTTTTATGTTGGTCATTCACTTGGGTGCTTGGATGTTTTCTTCTTGAGTTTTCTTATCGTTCTGATGTTACCCATTCTTCAAAAGCTGAGATAATAAAATTAAAGAAGTCTTTGCATGGTGTGGTCCCCACGTATAAAAACATAAAACAAAAAAAAGTGAGGATTCAAAGCACACCGTTTAGACGAAATAAAATTTGGGCTACAAGCACTGGTTATGGAACCAAAGTGTTCCCTCTAACTAAGGCCCCTCTTGCTTCCCATTCTCTCTGTTGTTTCGTCGGAATGGTGGTGGCTCTTCGAAGATGCATCCTTGTTATTGAAGTGGATGGTTTGACCAAATGCATTGATACGAAGTCACTGGAAGTGGTTGGTTTGAGGCCAGAGTTGGAATGAGACTTGCCAAGTCCCATTAATCATCGAACAGGCAAGGGGCTGTACACCACCTTGTCCTTGGAATTCCATTCCATTCTCTTCTATCCATCTTTCTCTCCATTATTCACCTCATTTTCGGTTGTATCATTAGTGTATATATTTTGGTTGATGCATTGTTTTATTTTTGGTAATTGCTTGTGGTTAAGACTTTAACTCTTGTTCCAACCAACATTCCCAGAGCCTACGGACTCTTTGAATGTGGGTTTGTAAGGGCATTAACGACATGAGCCTGCTTTGGGGAGGACCCATTGACATTCCAATTTGGAGCCTTAGTTAACTTCTTTTCCTTAACATTTTTGCAATTAATTTTCAGTTTTGTTCATTGCCATCTTGACATCCATTTCATTGATGTTTTCAACTATCCCTTTTTACCTATCTTTCTTACTCCTTTTCTTTCTGCATTCTAATGCTACTGGAGGTTCACGATTAGTCATGGGGGTACGGGGCTTGCTTTTTCGATTTTTCTCCTAAGCCTTGGATTTTTTCGTTTTTCTCCTTAACCCCTACACCTTTGGTAGTCATCATCTACATTTTCCCCGAACCATATCAGCCATACCACAACCTAGTCAATGAACCTAAACCAAAGCAAGGTATTATTTACTTCATGATTCAATTACCCTTGGTAATATATGATTGTCTTGTGTGTGCAGATGGCAATCATGCAACAATGAATTGGATCTGGAGCTGGAGCAAACACTTGGAATGGAGTAGCACTGAAGCAGCTATGCAAGGAGTAGAATGGATAATGCGCTTACAGATGGACAGTGGAAGGCGCAATCTTGGAGTTCGCAACAACAACACTTCTTTCTATCTCTCTCTTTCTCTAAAGTTGCCAACAAGGGCCTTATGTCATTGTAATAAGGTGTTCACCCTTGTTGTCATGAACACTAGTTTTTGTCAAGTCTTGTAATAAAGACCCGTTCACATGTCATTCCATTAGTTCCATTTCCCCTCAATAATCCCATACCTACCTGATATCATTGTAAGGAACTCGAGGATTAGTTTTCATTCAGTCATGGGGTATGATGAGACGCGACATGCATAGTGCCGCGATATCGCGTACGCCCATAGGGCCTAATGAGGAGCCCATAGGTATGATAAAAGGGCCTAATGAGGAGCCCATAGGTATGATAAAAGAATGGAATGTGGTAGATACCATAGGTGATGATCATACTAAATAAGCTTGAGTGGAAAAATACATTGATGTGAATAATGAAAGAGAGTAGAAAGCTTGTTGAGACTAGTGTATCATTACAACAGATGTTGAGATGATCATAGAGGTAAATAAGAAGATAGGTTAAGAAACTTGATTCGCAGAAGAAACAAGAGATTGTTGGTTTATAACTAAGATGGAAGATGTAGAGTTGGGGGTGGCCATCTCTAAATTGGATTATTACATAAGGTCCCCTAGGAATATACCTAGTTCATACTCAGCCTCAAACGTATCCTACTATCCTTGGCTTTAGTCTAAACTAACTTTCTCACTTACCTTATCCTAGTCTACTAATTGAACCAACATATGGATATGGAACTTAGTTAGTTCGATTTGATCATAAGGAGAGGGAATATACTTGTTTCCATTTTTTGGATTATCTCAAACTAAAATTTTAATTTTGACTCTCCATGAGGGATAAGCAAGCCAACTTGAATTTTGTTGTACATGAAGTTGTAATGTTCCTTATTTATGTTCGTTTAAGCTGGTTCTAGCCACATCTACCTAAGGGACTATGTACACTTAACTACCACCAAATCCTTAGGATCATAGATATGAACAACTTCCTAGTTTGAGGCCATGTGAATGAATTTGTGTTGTAAAATGATGGAATGGTGAAAAGGCATAAAATGTGTAAGGCCAATGTATGAAAATCCTAACTTATGAACTCTAACCTATAAGAGTTCCAAGTTGGAAAATCTCAACATATTAGGCTAACTTATGAAATGTATTAAGGTAATTTGAAAAATTTATTAAACTAGCTTAAAACATATTAATCTAACTTGTAAAACATATTAAGCTATCTTGAAAAATATATTAAGCTAACTTGTAAAACATAATAAGAAAACTTGTAAAATGTAATAAGATAACTTATAAAACATAATAAGATAACTTGTAAAACATAATAAGCCAACTTACACAAGTTCCAACTTATTTAAGTGCCAATGTATTTATAATTTCAACGTATTAAACTACAATGAAAATTTAAAACTTTTTCACAAAAGTTTCTAACATTTAGCTACATTGGAAAATACAGAATGGCCTTCAACATCTAAATGTAGGAAAATTACAAGGTTTAGGTGCAGGAAATAAGAAAAACACTACATACAATAACTACAAAAAATTAAATTTTAAACTATATAGAGTAGGGAGTTGGGGTAGTGGCATGCACTGCAATGATAAAAATTAATTTTATTGTCATTGTAGATTTGTAGGAAAGAGGGGTAGCACTACAACTACACTATGCAAACAGTGATGGGAAAACTGTATTTTAGGCTAAAAATTGATTTAGGCTCTACACACTATCATCTTGAAAAAATCCAAAACAAATTTTAATATCTCAAATACTTTGACAAGTAATGGCAGAAACAATGTAAAGGAAGGGTAATTGGATTTGAACAAGGAATTTAGGCAGAGGTCCTCCTTCTAGCACCACAAAGTGTAACAACTAGAAAATCTGGTGCTAAAAGATCCAAAAATCCCAACACGTAATAGTTTAACCCTAGATCCATGAGCCTCATAAGAGAATCTAAAGTGCCTCAGAAAATCTTGTTGATCACTTGAAAACATGAAGGTCTATTACTAGAAAGAAATTATGATGAAAATAAGTGAGAAAATGCATAAATAATAGAGGCTACACTACAATAGTGTTTTATTAAATAATGAGAAAATGAACCAAACACTACAAATTATTTGTACTAATACTATAAAAATATAGGAATTATAGAGTACAAAATTTGGAACTATAATTATTCCACATCTCCTTGAAAATGGTGATGCAAATCTAACTTGTGGATGGGCAACATGTGTCCTGAAATCCATCCAAATGTGCCTAGTTCAGTGTGCTATAAAAGGATCTTGATGCTCCAATAATCTACTCTTGAAGATTTCTCTAGAATCTTAGATCTCGCTCTCTCTCAAATGTCTTCATTTTTAAAAAGTTTCCAAGATCCAAAAGTCCTGGAAATGGTGCAAATTTTGGCTTAAATAAGGTATTCATGTGTTGATTCTTTGCTAACTTGATTCTAGATAATTTCTAACAATTTTTTACAACATTTCAAAAGCTTTTGGTTGCCAAAATATTCAATGTATGTTATCCTAACATTTTTGACATTTTGGACATGAAATACGAACATATTTAACACTTTCACCACCCAAAAACTACAACTTATGAACCACCAACATATGAATCTTTTCTTTCAAATTTGATGCCACATTTAGGCTATTTTAATGTCCTAACTACAATGTATATGCCACCAACATTTTTGGAATTTTGCTTCCAATTTTGGTAAGTATTTAAATTTTGAGCCTCCATATGTTGGCTTAAATGAAATTTACAACTTGTGAGTTTTAAACTTCATTTTACACATGAGAAATTATCTATAACTTTGTAAGAATAAATCCATAGGATAGAATTTTTGATGGAAAAATAGGCAATTGTTTCTTCCTTTAAAAACCCATCAAATTACTATGCAAATTCTTGGCTATTAGGCTTTTTATGCAGAATATAAATTTTCTTTGTGATGTTTCACTACACATCCTCCTTGGCTTCCTTGAGTCTCCTATCAAGGATATAGATAGCTATTTCATACTGAAAATGTACATGTTTTCTAATAGATCCATTTTCTTTAGTAATGTTGGTTTTACCTATAGCCATCTAATAGAGTTTAACATTCAAGGTATCAAATTTCTCCTTCACTTCATGCCTATTCTTAATTACTTATTCATTTAATAGAGCTAAAAGTTTGTGCAATCTATGCACCTTAACATCCTAGGTTACCTACACAATTAGATGGATCTTTTTTAGCTCATCTATTTCCCTGGTAGCCTTATCATCTATTTCTAGCATTTCTTCTATATGCAAAGGTACTTGTTCCAAAATTGAATCATGATTTGACTTTCATTCTCCAACCTTTGCATTTATTGGAAGAAATAAAGTACATGTCTTTTTATTTTCTTACTCATCCTCTCTCATTCTCAAGACTAATGCTTCAACATTCTTGTTTGGTACTTCAAGCCATCTTTCATGAATACAACTTCTACACCAACTTGATACACCTTAAAAGGATTAGCCTTAAAGTGTTTGACTTGCATATTTTTAAGTGATTATGGAAGGTACTAGTATCAATGATATAAGATGCTTCAATTATTCATGTAACTATTATACCTTAGTCTAGCTTCTTCATAACTCCCATACATAATATGTATGATCAGCATTAGTAGTTTCCAACTCAGCCCATACCTTGATAAGTTCAATCTCAAACATATTGTTATTATTCCTCAATAGAAATTTGATGTTAAGATCAACTCTTTTCTCCTCCTTCATGCAACAACTAGTCCCAACTTGATTAGTATGTGCTTGGAGAACTTCAACAACATGCTAGAAATTATGCATGATACATTGTGATCAGTGTGAAGAGAAAAGACTCCTTGAAAACACATGAATGTAAGACTCAAGAGAAGCATCAAAATGAGACATGGATGGATCATTTAATAATAGGGAAGAAAACTAAAAGGGATCCTTCCCTATTATCTCATCATCCACAATGGTTTCAATCATTTGTAGAAATCTACTAGTAAGGTCTTTCAATCCTTCAATGTGGATTATGAAAGATTATCCATAATATTTGATGTTCATGACTATCAAAGAACCATCACTAGGAAATTTTTTTTAGTTTTTCCTACTACTGAAGTAAAGAGGTTAGGAAACAGATCTACTAGGTTGTTGCACCTATGTTTTTTGAGACACTTGAGATGTTGTTAGGTCTCTGGATTGGTGTTGAAAAATTTGGTCTTAGGATTAGATATGAGATACCTTCATAGAAGACATCTCATTATATGAATTAAGTACATCCCTTAGAAGCTCAAAACATCATCATGGAGAAACCATCAATACATTCTTCTAGTTCATCATACATGTTGTAGTGGAATGCCTTCCCATATGATTTACTATGTTTACTAGTTTACAAAGTTTTTGATAATTCCTAGAGAGGCACAAACCTTCCTCCTATCTCTAACCATATCCTTAATCTTTTGGATCAATCCCTTGTAGAATATATATGGTATGTTAATGACGTAGGTTCCTCTCATCATTGTCACAACTTAGCCCCTCGAATGGACTTACCTAATGGATGTTTGATGAGCACAAATTTGTGTAATAATTTTGCACATAGCATTTTGAACCAAGACAAATTTAGACATATTCACCTTACTCTTGTCTCATTTAAAGATCCTCAACATAATCCTTGACCTTAGCTTAGGATTAGTCTTCTAAACCTATGGCCACTAGTTATCCATCAGTTCATTTTGGAATCCTATAGCTTGTGAGATTACCTATGTAAAAATAGACATAATAACTCCATCAATGAAGGTCATGGTACCATTAGTAGCAATGTTTTAATAGAAATCATCTACCTTGTACCACTACCAAGTGCAATATTGGATGATGTAATCATATAAGATTGTTTTCTGTAGTGACTCCTTGAGCATAGGAGGACAAAGCTTAAGGAATTAATGATACTACTTTTCCTCATGAATGGGTTTCTAGCAAACATCATGATCATTCATACCCTCTTTGATGTCATCCTCATCTTCATCAATCTCTCTTCTCAAATCCTCCAACAATTTTTCAACTACATATTATTACATATGTGCTTGACCCAAGAATCAAGAACATGACTACCTGCTTCTTGATCTATTTTTAGGTAGAGTTCATTTAGGATCATGGCCTATAGGTTTTAGGATAGGACTTACAGGTTTTGGATTGGATGATGAAATTTCTTCCCCTTCTTCCCCTTTGTGAATTGGTGGTTCTAACAAAGGCCCATAAATAGAGGTCTAAAATTGTTAAATCTCAGCCCTCCTTGGTTAATGAAGGTTGGATCATAATCACCCCAACATGATTAGTTGTGAGATCTACTAAAAATCAAGTGACTCCCCTATAGGCATCATACTACCATTGAAAAAATTGCACATGGAAATAATGATAAATATAATTCATTAGCAAATACTTTAAAAACATCACCATAGCTATTGAATTTTGACATGCATGAATAAGAAAGGATGAGGTAGAAATGTTTAAATAACTACCTAAAAAATTAAATATATACCCTAAGTGGTGTCTCTCCATGACTAAGGTACAAGACACCAATATTAGACCACTAGTAGAACACCAATGATTGAAAAGCCTAGGACTAATATCTTAGAATTTTACCAATCCACTTGTAGAAGTAAAATTTTTGATAGTGTTTTGGATTTTTTTTTCTTCCATGAAAGTAAATAATAGAAGGAAACACAAACAAAAAGGATAAGGTTAATTTTGGGACCTCCAACCTTATATAAGATCATTGATATAGGGGATGCACTATCAAAGGGGTACCAAAGCTCCTACATGTGTATATGGGTACATCAATGTACCCCTCCAAGATAAGGAAAAATTACTGTACTTTATCCTCATGTCTTCTACTCATCTTAAACTACCTTGATGATTCCATTTGAGCTCTATGCCATTCCAAAATAACCTAGGATTAACCTCACAAAGATTAAAAGAAGCAAAACAAGAAGAACATTATAAAATTACCTTAGACAACATCATGATTCACATAGAAGAATTTGGTGCAATATTATGTGCATTTTCATGAATCCAGTGCTAGAAAAGAGGGGTTAGAATAGTACAAGAATGATTTTGATATCAAGAATAATAAATTATAGGTACAATTAAGGTGGATAAATTGAGTTTAGCATGGTCAAACCTTGAAGCATCAAGAGCCAATTCTTACACAAGTGGAAGACTAATAAAGTATTGTATGTAATGTAACCTCTACTATCATCAATAGGTTAGATTTTCTTAAGCTACATATGATGCTTACCCCTCTATGATTTATAGCTAATTTATTGTCAGAGAAAGCACTCACCTTCATTTCCCTTATGAAACCTATTGATGAAACACCTCTAGATTCTCAGAAACTAGTAAGACATTACCATTAAATGTAAATTTATTCCCTTGGATGATTATATTTTATCATACATATTTCCTAATCATCCTCCTACCACATACAACCATGGGAAGGATGGATATAAGAGATGGAGAATCAAAAATGGATGAAAGATGAGGAAAGATAGTGCAACATTACTAGACCCCTAGCTAATAATTCAATCAACTCACAGAGCATGTTTTACATCCTATGAGAGATCTATTGTGACATCCTTTTACCATTGAATATTCATATAATTGAAATCAGCCTTCAAGTTATTCTTTCAAGAACCGAATCAAACCTACATAATCAAGTGTCATGTAGCCTTGTGTGTTCCATGGTCTAACCATTGGTGTAAACCAAAGCAAGGTAGTATACCAAAAAACATCTAGAAGTCAAGATTCTAATATGGTTTTTCTTCATCCATGCACTCATGCACAACAGGCTTCCTAAATTTGGCTTACTAGAATCCTTCCTTTGATCTACTTGGCCACACAAACAATTCCACAATTTAAGAATAAGCACAAGTTTCAACCATCATAAAATTTTCTAGGTTTGAATATGTTCAAGGAATGGGTCAAGAATAAAGATAGTTGATCCTTGGAACAAATGATTATGAACCTGGGTGAAACAAATAACTAACTTTATCAAGGTTAACAAAGAAAGAGAATTTTGGCCCTTCATTGGCATAGGTAAAAATGAGAAATTGATTGTTGTAGGATGTAACACTATGAAAAGTTAAGTTTTCTAGGCATTGGATTGAACACAAGAAAGGTTTATGTAGGTTCAAGAACTTACATATGATTAAGTATGAGATTGATTTGAATGGTAAACATATCAAGTTTTACAAATAATAATCTTGAAAGTACATTACCCTTTCCATTACCTCGCCACTCTTTTTTAAAATTTTCTTTTATTTTTATCATCCTAGTTTTTTCACCGATTTTTTACTTCATTCGTTTTTCATTCTTTTTAGAAGAAAGTCTCTAATGGACCATGAGAATCATAAATCAAAGTGAAGATTACCACATAGATTCTTTGACTTACATGAATATGAGAATTCATCATCCACTACATGGCATGCAATGGTTTATGAAATCACAAACCTCTTTTAACTAGGATGGATAGGCAAGGCACCACCTAGACCTTAGTCCAATCACACTACTTAGACCCATTTGGTGATCATAAGGAAGCTTTATGATATACCCTTTTTATACAAGTAACTATGAACTCTTCCAAGATTCCCAAGCTCACATCCTATGGTGTGGTCCCATGACCTATCCATGGTTCCAATAGCATTAGCTTTAACAACTCATAGTGTGAGTTATTTCTCCCCACTAAATTTGATCCTAGTTCACTAGTGATGGATACAAAAAAAGTGGGTGGTTAAATATTGTTACATGGGAATTTTATGAGCGATGAAGTACCCATACACTCAACCATAAAAATACAAGCATTCACACAAATACAAGCATTCACACACTATCCGGTTGAACTCCAAGGACTAAGTGCTTATATGCCTTTACAAAATAAGAATGGGTTAGGCGATCGTTGTCTTCCCAAGATTACTTATCTTGCAGAATTGTATGATTAAGTAAACTTGAGGTATGTGATTTTTATGGTTTTTATGTTTTATGTTCCTAGTTCTTAAAATGGAGAAATGAAATAATTTAATAACTAATTTGACTTAACTAAACAACTATGCTCTAACTAGTCATAACACCAGCATCTGTTCCCACTCTCCGTACACATCCTAAACTAGTGCAACACTACTGGGATTACCAAACACTAGTTGTCACTGGGTTACCAAGTGTTCCACTTATGCTCAAAGTGGTTGTACTAAGTGTGCTTACTTGTTGAAAATGAATAAATCAATAAAAGAAACATCAAGTAACTAATGAAAGCATTAAATAATTGTAAATAACATCAAAGGCAATAAATAAGCTATTATGAATGTTGCAAGGTTTATCACAAAGTTTGTCTTTATTTCCAAACACATGGGATGCTCAGGTACACAATGCTTAAATAAAGATCCATTCACTTTATCACTTCTACTCTGGATACTTAGAATTAATTCTAACTATGGAAAAGAAAAACTACAAGAGTTTAGATAAGGGACTAACTATCTAATGCCAAACCAAGTGCGCCCACCTCTTATTGATAGGCAATGAGACAAGTTCTGACATTGGATGTTCAATATCACTTGGTAGGCCTTGATATCATGGACTTAATATCACGAATGAAATATCGTGGTCTCAATATCGTGATCATCATATCCCTATGATTGAATGAAAACTCATCCTCAAGTTCCTTACAACATATTGCAAAGGTATGTGATTATTGACTGAACGATAATTTAACAATGACATGGAATGACAGACTTAAGTTCCCAGTGAATGGATCGGCAAGCGTATTATAGTATTGGTGTCCATAGCCATTGTCGTGAACACCATACATAGATGACATCTAGACCGTCATTTGATGCATTGAAGAGAGAGAGAAGAGAAGAGAAAGAAAAATGAGATGCATTGCTACCTGAAACACCCCAAAAATTTGAAGGCTTGCTTGCTTCACCAGGCATTGGAATTTGCTTAGTGCTACGGTAGTTCTTTAGGAGGAGAACTCTCTAAACTCGGGCCGGCCAGTTCAAAAAAATTTCTACTTTTGGTGTAAATAGGCTCTATGGATCATCCTACCTATCCACCCATGTAGTGTGCCTAGCTGATAGCCTACTCAGAGGTAATGCGGGAGTTGACAACAGTGCTCAGGATGCATGAAATAGTTTGACAAGTTTTCTAAGTCATCAAGTTTGCTACACTATACTACACCTCGCTATGTAGCATAGCAAGCTTCAGAAAATGATTGCAGAATGAAGTGCTATGCTATGCTATGTTATGCAACGTAGCATAGCATAGCAAAAGCTAGGTGGTCGGTCCCTTCGCCTG
Source organism: Gnetum montanum (assembly GCA_015680685.1). Lineage (NCBI taxonomy): Eukaryota > Viridiplantae > Streptophyta > Gnetopsida > Gnetales > Gnetaceae > Gnetum > Gnetum montanum. The sequence goes on from MNCI01008484.1 coordinate 1,096,398, forward strand.
AATTCAAGTCCTTCAGCAATGTCTCTTTCCGTTAGAAAGTGGTGAACCATGTATGCTGCTACGCTACGTTGAGCTACATGGTGCAATGAGGCGTAGCAATTCTACGGAGGTGATAGAATAAAATTCAAAGGGTAGGATTGGCAAGTTTGAAATTTTCACAATGTATGAAGCAAAGTTTTCAGATTGGAAAAGTTTTTGCAACTAAGGCCAGTCACTACGCTACACTACGCTACGTAGCGTAGTAAGCATGTAGCTCACATGTAGTAGAATGCATGACAAGATGCTATGCTATGCTAAACATGTTATGCTATCAAGCATAGAGAATCATGATGGGTGGTTGTGAGACATCAATGCACTTCACCTAATTGAACCATTGGCACACATCTCAAGATGCTGACGATGCAATTACGACGTGGCAGGCTCATAGTTATAGCATGGTAGGCTCACATTACAATAGTCATGTAGGCCCAATGGTCATGTAGGCACGTGCAGCATAGATAAGTCAACATGGGACCAAGGCACGTGGCATCCAAACCACCCCCTTCACATGCCTTTAGCCCTATAAATACCTCAATGAGCAATGCTTGAAGGGTTGGCCTCTTAGATTCGGATGGAAAAAAAACAAAACAAGTTAGCATTTTGACCTTGAGCATTGTAAGATTTCTGTTTGACACTGCAAATAGTTAGCATTCTCAGCTGGAATTTTGTTCTCCCTCTTTTTTACCACCTTGGTAGAATTTTTGCATTGTCAACTCTTGAGTCTGCACCCAAGCACACAGTCATCTTGCTCTACACGCCTTGGTTACTATCGGGATCTCTACACTCCTCAACACTGTGCAACTGACTGTATTCATCTTGATAGAGCAAACTTATAGGTTCGGAGCAGTGCATTTTTCTAACTGCATTTTACTTTTTTTCCTGCTCATTACTACATTTTATACTATTTTCTGTATTCTTTGCATTTAAGCATTACTTCATGCTATCATTTCCATTTTAAAACCACACATTGAAAAAGGCTATATAGACACTGACTAAGTCCCTGTCTGATCAACTAGAACATTTAGGGAACCCTATATCCATTCCATCTAGCACAGCCCTCCCGCGGATACAGGGTTAAGACTATCACGACCGTCGACCACTCGGTGTTTTCAGCTGCCAACATTTTTGATCTCTACAGTTTTCTGGTGCTAGAAGGAGGGGCTTTTCATGCCTTTTCCATGTGTAATGGTAGTTCTGTATGCCTTCTACACCCTGATACACATTAGTGTAAACTTGACACCCGCCTGTGGTTGTTTACGTGTTGTGCGGTGTAGATCGATCACCTCGACGGTTCCTTGGGAGCCCTACAAAACACAAGGCCTTTAGCCACTAGTTAGCCTACCTATCTTATGGTAGTCTTGCATGCGCTCTGTACCCTATTGTGTATTAGCCTATCATGTAGTACAGATCAGTCTCTTCAACAATTCTTTGGGGATCCTGCGAGATGCAAAGCCTTTGATTTCTAGTTAATTTACCTGTCTTACGGTAGTCTTGCACGCGCTCTATACCTTATCGCGCAAAGTATAAATGTGACACCCGTTTGCGATTCTTTATGCTTTGTGTGGTACAAATCGGTCGATGGTTGCTCAGGAACCTGACATGATGTAAAGCCTTCTTTTTGTTGCTTTCTAGTTTCCTTGTTCTTGTTGTGTTCTTTTGCATAACTATGTAGCTTAACAATGGATTTTTCGACTACTGCCACTAAAACCTTTGACGTTGAAGTTTCCATCACAGTTCAAGGCACTACTGGTGCCGAAGAACTATTGAACCTGACACTGGAAACACGTCGATCCCTCAGGATCCAAAATCGAGAACTCAAGGGATTGGCCCAACAGCACGAACATTACAGCTTTTTCTGTGAAAAGGTGCAGGTAAATCTACCTTTGGATGTACATGAACTCGAAGACAAACGTAGCTTCGAGTTCGCTTACTCTGATGGGAAGGAGTTTTTTCCCACTCCTGACACTTCCATACCTTTGAGACAAACAAACCAATGGCTTCTAGACTAGCTAATCTAGTTGGCTAGGCTTAGGGAGCAATAGGACATAGCGTCTAACCAGGATGATGCTTTTCAGGATGGATAGGAGGAACTCAATTCCCAATCCGATGAGGGAGGTCAAACCAACCCTATTCCTATCCCTCCTACCTAGTTCTTATGGGTGAATCTACTATCTGTCACCACTTCCTTTGTGATCATGCCTAAACTTTTGCAACCTGTGATTACAACTGCTATGGGTAGCCACATCAATCCCGTAGCATTTCAACGTCCTCTCTCACCTATTTCACCTATTTCATTTGCAGCCACTATTCCTTTGCAAACTATTCAGTAGTATATTCTTGTAGCACATCATCAATCATAGCTACCCTGACACATATTCACACGATGCCTACCTCACAATCGTATGCAACTTCTGTTTCGATTCCTACGTTCACATCTGTTCCACCCACTGCGGTGGGCCACAGCTTGTCCACATGGTGGACCCCATTCGCTTCTTTGCCTATTCCAGAACCGTCGCAAGTGTCTCATTATGTTTTCTCTCAAGCCCACCAAGCCTTGCAGATGATACAACTCAACGCAGGGCTATGGTCTACACTTTCGGTGGCACAAGCGGTCTATCCAGCAGCCTAACCCCTAGTTGCTGCCCTAACAAAACCACTTGCTAGGTGGTGGACAATGCAAGTAGCACCACTTGCGGGATCATCCCAATGGTACCGTCGATGGGTCATGCCGCCACCCTCACCATGCCAGAAGTGGGAGCTGCCTTTGCAACTCCCCAACCATCCACAACGTTGCAGGGTCTAGCCTAAGAATTCCAGCTCATCCAGACCCTTACTGAGGAAATAAAACACCTCAAAGCTGCTGGGTTTGACATGGTACAAATCATGGAGTTTTACTAGGACAACCCCATCAGTCCTGCGATCCCTGCTTTGACACTACCCCCAAGGATGTCCCTCCCACACTTCACAAAGTACAATGGGGAGGAAGAACCCAATGCACATCTTGTTATCTTTAGATCTGAATCCCTACTATTATAATAATCACCACACATGATTATTTGTGTCTTCACCATGTCCTTAGCTAAGAAAGCTACCATGCACGTATATTTCAACTTTGGAAGAGCTTCTAACCCATTTCATGACACGCTTCAAGTACAATGGTTGCTGTGGTGACTGAGGCCAAGCCCAAACCTAGTAACAATGGTAGCAAGAATAGCAAGAAACTAGCCATACCCATAGCTAACCCCGCACCCAAATAGGGCCATATACCACAACCTACTATACCCGCACCTAAGACATCCTCACAATTGAAATCCAACTTTGAGTCCAAAGATCACTCAAAGTACACCGCACTACCTCTCAAGCCTTCAGAACATCTGAAGCAGCTATTAGTAGCAGGGTACATCCAACACAAGTAGAAGTCAGAAGAAGAAATTAGAAGACATCAACGCTACTGCGAGCTCATTAGGAACCCCTCTTTGGCCCTACCCAATGAGCCCCTAGTTCCTAAGGGTTTAAGGCTAGAAAGGTTTTATGACTATCACCAACAGTGTGGTCACAAAATAGATTACTGTCTAACGTTGTAGGATGACATTCAGAGATTAATCGACCAAGGGAAACTGGTGTTGGACGAAACCAACCCAGTGCATCCTAAAAACCAATCTATGTATGTCTACAAAGATCCGCTCAACACCAACAATGCCAATTACGTCATCAACACCATTAGCATTAACAATGATCCTAGGCCACCCCAATAGCCATTCGTGGTCCATGTGCCTCAACGTAGTGCACCAGCACCAAGAGCTGCTGGAAAAAGCTCGTAATAGCCATTCATCCTAAGAGTCCTTCCAGGGGCATCCACCTATGCACCACCTATTAGTGGAGCCATGCGACCCCTCTCATTAACACCTTTAGCTCCATTTGTCATGAGGGAGCTGAGTCCTTCTACAACCCCAATCCCACGCAAAATAGTTGAATAGCCTTCTTATCCTAAAAGGCAAGAAGTTCACTTCGTGGGTGAGACATCGAAGGGAAGTACTACCTAAGGTATCCCCAAGCCTATGTATTTTCCCCCCGCATCTGTGCCTTCATCACCAAAGACAAATGCTGACACGACCATATGGTCTGCGCTAAAAGAGTCTAAACCTCGATCTAAAGTTGCCCCTCCTCGGGAAATTTGTCTTCTAGGAAGAATAGAAGAGGAGGAAAGCACCAAACAAGGGGGCGGCCAAGACCTCTTGAATGCCCTCACTCAAGTCAAATAATCTCTAAAACAAAAAAACACTACATTGAGCTTGTATGACCTAATCATGACATCTGTCCCACACCATGAGGCTCTGATCTACATGTAGACAGCGACTTTAGTCAACGAAGGCATGCCAGCGGAAGAGGAAGCAATCTACTCAGTCATGTTTCCCTCTACACCGACAAAGCCAGAACAACTTCAACTAACCTTTTGCAATGATGCCATTAGGGAATATCCTGAAAGGGGTCACGTGACTACAACACCCCTTTTCATCACAATTCTGGCTGGCCAACAATGGATCCGAAGGATACACATTGACGATGGGACTGCCATGAATGTCATCCACTTCCCCATTGTGGGAAAGTTAGGCTTGGTTGACCAAATCAAGCCTACAACAACATCATGTCTAAGGTCATTCAATGGGGCACAAATCGTGGTGAAGGGCATAGTTGACATAGACTTCGTAGTAGGGGACCAGTTCCCCACAAATGCAACGTTCATCATGGTCGAGGAAATACCCAGGTTTAACTTGATCTTGGGAAGATCATGGTTAGCACAAATGAGGACCATCTCCTCACCCATACATCAAGATATCCACCTACCTTATGCAGGTAGAGAAGTGATGATCCACGGTGATGAAGTAGCAACATAAGAAATCCACAATGTAGGTGTGGAACAGGGCTCAGATGTTATAACTTCTGAGAATGAAGTCCCTGTCATAGTTTACATTGACCATCTGGTAGAGGGATCAAATTAGCAAGCTTACCCCCAAAATGCAAAAACATGGGCCTAGTTACCCTTCCAAGTGGGGGGCAACAATGTAGACGAAGGCCCTGGTAGAGCACCTTGGCCTTACATTTCGCTCAACCTACATTGGGTCAAGAAACAACTACACCTAGCATAGCAACCCCACTACTTCCTACCCATGAACCATCCTCGTGCATTTACACAATGGCCTGAAATGGCCTATAACTATGCTATGGCCCAAGATGGCCTAAAACTACGCTATGGCCCGAGATGGCCTAAAACTAGCAATGTCACACTACGGCCTGAAACAGCCTAAAACTAGCAATGTGCAATGGCCTGCAACATCCTAAAACTAGCAATGTGCATTTACACAAAGGCCCGAAATGGCCTAAAACTAGCAATGGCCAAAAATGGCCTAAAACTAGCAATGTGCATTTACATATTATCCTTATGTTTCACTCAACCTGCGTTGGGTCAAGAAGAAGCTATGCCTAGCATAGCAACCCCATTTTTTCCTGCCCATGCACAGTCCTTATGCATTTACACAATGGCCTGAAACAGCCTAAAACTAGCAATGCTATGCTATGGCTTGAAACATCCTAAAACTAGCAATGACTTGAAACGGCCTAAAACTAGCACATGAAAGCATGAAAATTTTACACAAAACATAGTGCATGTACAATACACAAGTTAACGTAGAATCAATTACTTTTCTGAAATTTTTCTTTGTATTCAAAATTTTGGTCTCATGGCCAATGTTTGCAAAAATTTTACAAAATTTCAACAAAAATCTCAAAAGGGATCCCATGCTGTCATGGGTTGCCCCTACCCATATCATCTTCGTCATCTGCTCTTACATTGTCACCCTTGGCACTGCCTTTCCTTGCATTGTCCTCTGCTAGTTCTTCTTTCCCTCCCTCTATGGGTGTTGCACCCTCCTCTGGAGCCTACATAGTAGAAGTGAAGTGGTCAGCTAGGGCAACAAATACAAACTACAATAGATCATAAGCATTAACACAGTAGAAAGAAACTAACCTGAGAAGGGCCTACATCCATCTCAAAGGGTATCTAGTCTAAACCAAGCTTGATGCAGTGCTAGACTTCCTCTGTCATGACATCCACCCAATGCCTTTTGCCTGGTTCAGCGTCTGGTATAGCAGCTCTCTCCCTTTCAGTGATTGTCCACCTTGGTGGCCCCGGAGAAAAGGATATGGTCATGGTCTCTCCTGTGGGAAGGTCCATTTTCTAGTCAAGAGATTTCGTATCCTTGACCTGCTCTTTAAACTTGGTATAGGCCTCAAAATCATCAATAGCATTTACAAATGCTTTATACATGAATGCCTCCATAGCAGCGTCCTCGTACAATTTACGATGGGTTACATTTTTCCATTTATACATATGTTTATGGTTTTTCTGGGACTACCCCCATGCATAAACTTTGGCATTGAAGTCTTTCAAATCCTAACACTTTTGCTCTAGCATGTCCATCTACATCTACTACTCTATTATTTCATGGGTGGCCTTGACATTCTGACACATAACTATCCAAAACCTAGCATAGTCTATCACATCCATGCACCAGTCCTCATTGTTAGTCTCATGGGCTATGAGAAACTCATTCCTCAACTTGAGATCCTCCACCTTGGTGCCCAGGTCATCCTTCCTTTGCTCAGCCTTTTAGACATGTTTCCATAGGTCCTCATTGACACGCTTGTACTCCCACAGGGAGCGTGCCGAGTGCAAAGGGCATTTGCAAACCTCGTCGTATGCACAAAAAGACACCTTGGTCACTTTAGGTGAGAATGTGGACACAACACTGACCTACAAAGGTTGTGTCAAGTCCCATTTGAGTCGAGAGTCTACCATGACATGAAGAGCATACCAGTCGCATTAATATAACAAAAGTAGCAAACTCAAGAAATTCTAGCATAATAACACAAAATCAAATAACATTACTACTTACCCACTTCAGGGTCCACCTACTGAAGGTGGCTAATCATGTCGTCAATGATCCTCTACATGAATGCAAAATTGTTGAGGACCTCAGCCCATGATTCCATGTGAATCGATGGAGGTCCTATAGCATCGACGGTAGCACCTGTCTCACAACCAAACATATTAGAAATGACCAAAATTGGCTATAACAAGGTAGAAATATTGCCTAACTCACCAATGTCTAATTGTAGTCTCTCTTCTGGCTGATGCAAAAAAATGACGGTAGCCTAGCCAGAGGTTCCTATCAGATCCCTACAGACCTCCTCTTCATGTACTGGTGCTTTTCCTTTAAGGAGACCAACATATTTTTTATTCAAGGGAGACTCCTCTTTGTTAGAAGGGAAATTATCCCTAATAACAAGAGCCCCTGCCTTAGCGGCAAGAACTTCCTTCCTTTCGACCGGGGCCCTTCTCTCTTGAACTAGGGCCTCCATATCTTTATTCATCACCCCTGTCTTAAGGGCTGACACCTCTTCGTCGCCTTCTTCTTCGTCCTCTTCTTCTTTTAGTGGTCAGGAAATGTGTTTGCATTAGCTCAAACCAAGTTAGCCTAAGGCAGGTGCTACGCTACGCTATGCTACACTACGCCACCTAGCATAGCATAGCAGAAAATAACAAAGTAAGCATTAAATGAAAGCACTTACCAATAGTGGGTTGTGTCCTTTGCAATTTAAGCTGCAGTCTTCACCTTTCCTCCTCCTTCATGTGAAGGGTTTCCTTAGCTGGAGGAGGCCTCTTCAGCGGCAACTTGCTGGCCGCAGTCTCAACTATGAGATGTTCACCCCGCGACACGCTACCAGCCATGCTGGGGGTTGTCTCTCCTATGTTGTCTTGGCCACAAATGTTGCGGGCTTCTTGATCCTTAGTTGTTATAGAAAATGACTCCCTAATTATTTTTGGGGGATCTTGGGCTCACGTGGTGTAAAGGGTCTGGTGAATCCATGGTCTAGAAATCTAGTCACGATTTTGCATGACCCTGACTTCTTTTTCCTAAACCACCAGGAACTCCATGAAGCACTTAAGACAGGCTATGTAAAATGAATAATGTATATTGGAATGGGACTCCATATTCTTACAGAGCCCCAAGATTTTAGTTTGCAAGCCATTACATAAAAACCTAGCCTAGTTGTAGTAATCCCCCTCTACCATAACCTCACGCATTATCTAAGCCTGCTCAATCCCTAGGACCTTTCCCTGGGTAAGCAGCTAGGGGAATGCACGAGCAAGGAAGATAGCGTAAACCCCCTTGGCAGGTCCTTCTTTAAGCTTCTTCATAGGGAGCCCCTTTCACTCCTTGGTAAGCCCTAACCACTCCTAGATGTCCTTCTTCTGAAGGATCAACTTTGTCTTGGACTTTAACCCTATGAGAATTCCTTCAGCAAGGATGCCGAAGAGGTCCACGAATAGCTAGTCATTGATTTCAATGACCATCCATAATCCATGCATGCGCAAGTAGAAGCGGCTCATCTTTTCGGAAAAGGATTTGACAAAGGAGAGCATCTCGATAGTAGGAATGTTCATATTCAAAACTAGGAATAGATCCATAAGCCCAACCTTTTCGATGTTCAGGGTCGCGTCGTTTAGCCAACGTTGGCTCATCTCTACTTCTCCATACTTGAAGTAGATATTTGCCTCCTATGTATCAGTGATTACCACCGTCACCTCCTGAGGCTTCATCACCCCTGCAATAGTTTGACAAAAATGTTTAGTGTAAAAATGTAGAGAATACAAAGTTTGCAAAGGTACTTAAGCATGTGACACTTACTGCTTCTCCTACTAGGTTTGTACGGTAACAGGAATGGTAGAAGTTCAACCATGATCGGTTTGGAGGGTTTTGTCCACTCCTCATTCGACCAACCCCACCCCTTGCACTGATCATAGGGAATAGAATATATGCCTTGGTAGGTGTGCTATTCACCCCTGCATTGACCGATCACACCTGCTTGCAGGTTCTATGCAGAAGAGAAATCCTATAGGGCTATCTATGGTGTAGCCAGTAGACCTGGTAGGTTGTGAATGCCATCCTTATTGATGAAGAACCTAGTAACAAATGGATACTGTTAGCATTAGGCCAATATGGCGAGAAAAACTTACCCTCCATCATAGTAGATAGTTCCCTGAGGGTTCTGGAAGCATGTCACCATATAACGTGTGAAGAATAATGTGTTGTAACGGTGGTAGCAGCTGTACTTAGGCATATTCCAGATCCAGGCCAAACGCCTTAACCCTATTGGACGCTGATTGTATCCTTCTCCCTACATGCTCATGATTGCCCCATCAATCAGAAACCTCAGAATGTCACAACTTGCCCCAAGAAAAATGGCTTTTGTTATGTCGGCCACCTCCTCCTCCTCTAGGAAATTGTAAGAAGTCCTATGCCCCTTTCCTGAACAAGACCCCCCACTCTCCCATACGTATCTAGGGAGAGGGAGCATTAGTCACAGGTTTGCTCACATGACACAGGACCCCTCTAATTTTTAAAATAATCAGGATTGGCCTTTGTCCCATCCTGCATAACACGACCAACAAGTGTTAGCATCATGTCTAACTGCAATACACACGCAACGTAGCAACAACTAGCAGTTCATGCATATAGCGTAGCATAACCCTCTTCCCGCACATAGCGTAGAAAGAACATGAAAGTGTTAATGTAGCAAACAATAGCCTAACATAGTGAAAGCACTAGCGTAGCAATAGGGCAATTAACCATAACAGGGTAATCAATAACATGCCCTAACAAAACACGTGTTGCACTATCACAATCACATATGGCCCAGCCATCCTGAGGGTTCTACGTTATGCCATTCGAAGGCCAAGTAACTTAAACTGTCCATGCCCCCGCAGTTATGAAAACCATGGTGGTGGCGGTTTAAGTGACCTTCCATGCAACTATGACGTAACGTTTATGCATCTGCCATGGCCGAAATGGCGACAGTGGCGATGCAAAGGCCAAAATGATGTGATGACAGAAAACACAAATGACTGATACTAGGATACACAATGAAAGTAGAAAACACAAAATGATAACAGAATTACAAAAAAGCAGAGGAAACATAGTAACCTGCCGGGTCAATGTCCTGTCCTTCTGCACCACGATGCATGCTTGTGTCATGTGCCCCAGGGTTTTCTTTGCCTCCTCAACCTTTGCAAAAGCCAGATGAGTACGTTCCTTCTTAGGATCCATCATCCTGTTTGCTGACTTCCCCTCTTCACTATGCAAAAAAAGCCTTGCTAGTTGTTAGCACAATTGCTCGGCACTCCAAAATTACCTTGTGCTCCGAAGGTGGGCCCTACACTCTTACGGTGAGAATGGAAAAATTACTAGGGTTTAACCCCTATTTATGGAAATAACGGTAAGAAAGGGAAACTTATCACTCTCTCTCTCCGATTAATGCAGAGTGCACCATATAGCGTAGCATGCTTACCATGACATCATAGCACTGTTGACATTAAAATCTTGATACACTTCAAGGAAACTATTTACTTTCCCAAAAACAAAAAAAAATATTTTTTTACGAGTCCAAAAAGACCTTAAACTAGCAACCCCAACAATCGTAGTGTTACCAGTCTGAAAAAGACCTTAAACTAGAAATCCTAGCATAGTTGCACCTTTAACAATCTGAAAAGACCTTAAACTAGTAGTTTCAACCTGTTATATGTTCACAGTCTGCAATGACATTAAACTAGCAATTTTTCACTTTCACATTAGCAGCTTTGCAATTTGTAGCAATTTCGTGTTTTCACGTCGATAGTTCGCATTTTTGCATTAGCAGTTTTGCATTTCACATACCCACAATCTTCCATCTCACATACTACCAGTTTCGCATGTTATGATTTTGCATGTTACGATTTGGCAGTCCGCAATGACACTAAACTAGTAGCTTGGCATTTGCATATTAATAGTTTCACAATTTCACACTTTTGCCTCAACAGTTTTACATCTTTAGCAGGCCTACGCTCTTATGCCTTGGCGGTCTACCATGACCTTAAACTAGCAAGCTTTAATATTTATATCATCATTCTTCGCAAGTTGCATCTCGTCGCTATTTTACAAATTTTCATTATATGCAATCTCTGCCAACAGGTGCCTCTTAATCAAGCTTTTACCTTGTGTTGGTAGGTCGAGCAAGAGATGGAAATCCATCATGACCTCTCCACACCATTAACATTAGCAGGTCCACACGGCAAGCTCGTGAGACAGTTGAACCCCAACTTGATTGACTGGGCGTCAACCATAGCTAGCACTATAGCAACCTTAGAAGCATTCCCAGACTAGCCCAAGCATCTAGTCCAAGCCCTAAACTTAGAGGCTGGGGATGTAATTAAGGATCCTCTCATCGAGACGCCTATGACCACATCTAAAAGGGAGGTAAAAACGTTAAAACTTAGCCCTCCTAGACACACAGATGCACAACAACGTAGCCAAGATTCTTCAAGACAACATCAATGTCTTTGCATGGTCGTACAGCAACATGCCCGGTCTAGATCTGCGGCTGATATAGCAAAACATCATCCTAGACCCACACATGAAGGCATTTAAGCATAAGGCTCACAAAGTTAAGTTGGAAATTGTGCAAGCCATGAGGAATGAAATCACCAAGCTATACCAAGCTAGTTTGATCTGTGCAGATGACTACTCGGAATGGGTGTCCAACATCATTATGGTTTCAAAGAAAATGGGAGGAATATGAATTTGTATAGACTTCGGAGACTTGAACAAGGCAACGATCAAGGAAAAATTCCCACTTCCAAGCATCGATAAGCTCATCGACACCACGGTTGGTCATGCTCTGCTATCCTTCATGGATGATTTCTCTAGATACAACCAAATTCGCATTAACCTAGAGCATAAGCTAACAACCTGAAACACCACAAAATTTCAAGCTTAGTACTTTTCCAACAAGAATCAAGCTAAGTCACGATGCTCCCTAGCATGACTAAAGCTTGAGGACCCACAAACAGCTTCAAGCAGAGTCGAACTCAACGAGGAGGAGTTCCTTGGGACCCATCGACAACCATGACAACATCTGCTATCAAACCTGGCAACTTCGAAGCTTAAAATACTTAGTTTAGACGAAGTATGTATTCTCAGCATATATACCCAGCGTATACGCCCCAGATTGCATCTACAACGTATACGCCCAACGTATACACCAAGCGTAGACATCCAACGTACGCGCCCAACGTACACGCCTCACATGTACGCTTAGCAGGTACGACTAATGTATATGCCTAGCATGCAATCCCTGAAGATGGCATGGAAACAACATTGCAGAGCAATACTTGGTACAAGGAAGCAACTCACATGAACAAAGAAACCATCAGCGTATACGCCTAGCAACCACAGCGTATATGCCCAGCATATACACCCAGCAGACACAGCGTGTACGCCTAGCATATACACCTAGCATCCACAGCGTATACGCCCAGAGTCTACATCCACCAGATATAGCATATACACCCAGCGTATATACCCAGTAAAGACAGCATGTTGTATACTTATAAAATTTTATTCTTTCACAGCCGGTCAATGTGCCACGTGTCACCCAACCCGAGTCTAACGTCTAAACCTGTATAAAAACCTTAATTTTTCATTAGACCGAGGGGGGCAATTTGGAACAAACCAGAGAGAAAAATAGAAATGCTAAGAACCAGAGCAGAGAACCCTATACACTGGACTTCAACCCTGTACGCTAAGCATACAGCCTCTACGTTGTGCCTGCAGTTTGAAATAGCCCACAGTCATCCTTGCATCCACCGGGGCTATTCGTCTACCTTGTGTGAAAGCCACAAGTACGTTAGACCAGTGTACTGTAACTCTCACTTTGCAATAATATTCCTACATTTTCTTCCTAAAATCTATTATAGTTTTGCATTAATTGTTGCATGTATACTTTTTACACTCTTTTATGTTTACACTCTATTTACATTAGTTACGCTATTCATGCTCTGTTTTACATCTGTTACGCCGTTCACGTATAACCTAGCGTATAGCACCTCGGTGTACATTTGAGGAAATCCTTGCTTGATCTACGTGCAGACCACTTAAGGTACTATGCCTTCGTTCATTCCAGCTAGCCCTCAAGCGAAGGTAGGGTCTTCTGTGCGTGTCCAGAGATCTCCCGGTCTCTGTTTCATTCGAGCCAGAGACCGACGATTTCAGACGGTACAGAAATTGGTGCTAGAAGGAGGGCCTCTGCCTAAAACTTACTATGCTTTACGTTGACTCCGTCTGCAAAATTCCCAGTGTCTACGCTGTTACCATACACTGACTCTATCTACAAATTCCCAGCATCTACGATGTTACAATACGCTGACTCTATCTACAAATTCCCAGTGTCTACGCTGCTGACCATACGTTGATTCTGTCTGCAAACTCCCCAGCGTCTACACTGATGAGTTTACCCTGATTCTTTCTACAAATTCCCAGCGTCTATGCTGTTACCATATGCTGACTTTATCTGCAAAATTCCCAGCGTTTACGCTGCTGAGTATACACTGTCTGCTATATGCTGTAGACCCTGTCTACGCTATACGCTGACTCTGCACATGCTTTACGTTGTAGACTCTATCTATGCTGCACACAGAACTCTGTTTACGTTGCTGACATATATGCTGCACACTCTATGTCGTAGACTCATCTACGATGCTTAGCATATATGCTGCCACTATACGTTGTATACCTATACGATGCCTACGCTATCATTATACACTAGTCATTAAAGCCTATACGTTGAGACCCAGTCTATATCCTATACGCCACGAACGTAGGTCTACGCTACACTAGGTACACTAATTTCATATCCCTTCACTGTGTCATATTCTCAACTATTCATCATGAACACCACAAACTCCAACGCAACAACCACTCAGGCCACAGACCTTGTAGGCACCATGGCCGCTCAACAGCCCATTGTAAAACCCACAGTGGGGCCTCGCCTATCTCTTAGATTGCAAGGGAGGAACCCATCGTCTAACATCATAACTCAAGACCAATATAACTTCATATGCATGAAAATAGAAGCCGTCTTAGCTATGGATCGAGCTGAAATGGAAGTTAAGAGGCAATACAATCTTTTCTATATGGGAGGACAAGAGTTCATTCCTTCCCCGTATGACATCATCCCTCTTCCAGAGCCTTACTCTGAGCTCATCACACAACTCCTCCTATAAAGGAGCCAGTCTCTAGATCAGCCTGTAGTAAATCCTCAACTGGAAGAGGAGGATGAGTTCGCAGCCCAATCCGAACATGAAGATTCATACCACCCTCTTAGTCCAAAAACCTATGTCAACCCGTTGTTTCATCTAGCCACAGGGGAAATTACATTCCTTCAACCATTTAGATTCACCCAAGCACAAATACCTCAATAAGAATCATCCGCACTTGTTCATATTCTTCCTGCAACCGACCCGCAACTCAATACACTCCCTCTTCCTATTCTCCAATTGCAACTGTAGGCCCATCCTCGCAAGTACAACCCCCTCAAAATAATGTAGGGGCAACCTTCCCACCTCAAGTGATCAGGATGCCACATGTGATACCGGCATCTACGTCCATTCATTATATTTCCCAGATCCAAACTCACGGAGCCCCTTTCACCACTGTAACCCAACAAGTTCAAGGGGTTCCTACACAAAACATGATCGGGCAATGGGCAGCGATTGGTGCTCAATCACATCAACCCCCTCACTATAACATACCACCTCACATAATTCCACCGGCGAACATTCCTCAAGGACAACCACAACAACAACAACCCCTTGCCTACAATGTGCCATCCCTAGTACCACATGCTATAAATATATCGCAAGTACAGCCTCTAACTACATAAATTTCCACCTTCCAACCCACTCCCCAATAATCTAACATGTACACCGTACAACATCCGCAAGCTGCTATCTCACCTAGCACCCAAGATTGGGCTGATGCTAAAAAACTAATCCAGGAGCTAACTGATGACGTCAAATGCCTCAAAATCGCCCTCAACGGAGAACTGAAGGTAGTGGACTTCTATCATGATGATCCTATCAGTTCTTCCATTCCATCCCTAACATTACCCAAGGGTGTATCTTTGCCTACCTTCACTAAGTACAATGGGGAGACAGACCCCAACGCTCATCTCATAACATTCAGAATAGAGTGCACGCTACTCTAGGTGCCATTCTACGAGTGTTCCCCATGTCCCTCACTAGGAGAGCACTTGATTGGTATTGGGCCTTGCCACGAAACTCGATATTTTCTCTGGAAGATTTGTTGCACTAGTTCGTCACTAGGTTCAAGTACAACTTGAATCCCGAAGCAACACTAGACAGCCTCATATAGGTTAAACAAGCACCCCTCAAACCTATCCAAAAATTCAGCTAGCGGTGGAGTGCTGCTCTTAATGAGCTTCATGAGCCCATCCCAGAGACGTACCTCCTCACCATCTTAAAAGGGGTTGTCAACAATTTTATGAAATCCAAACTATACTATCTCAATGCACACACTCTAAGTCAAGCATTTGTATAGATTAAGAACATAGAGGAGGTAGCCCAAAATAGCCATGATCCTACATATTCAGCCTTTAAGAACCAACACACTAAGAAAGATAAAGAAAAAGTAAAAACAACTATAGTAGTAGTAGCAGAATCACAACAAGCAAACATGCGGCAACAAAGTAAATCGCCTGTTGCCCCTACTAATTACACCAAACCTACCCCCACGACCGTGCCAGAATCATCCTCATCACAGAACCCAACACCGAATCGTACAAGAAACTTCGAGTGGAAATACACACCACTACCCATGAAACCATTGTAGTTGTTCGATCAACTCCTGAAGTTTCGATTAATGAAAAATAAGAAATTGTTCCCGGCAGCGATCCAAAGGAATGATCGGTTCTGTCAACTAGTTCAGAACCCAAGCCTATCAACGCCGAATGAACCTCCAGTACCAAAAGGCTTTAGGATGGATGATTTTTGCAACTATCACCAATGTAATGGGCATGGCACGGATTACTGTTTCATCCTAAAGCAAGACATCCAACGAATGATCGATAGGGGTCAAATCACTTTTGATGAGGCCAACCCGATCCAACCACAAAACCAAGTCATGGGTGTGTATAAAGATCCTCTAAATACCAAAGAGGCACCATACGTGATCAACACCATCTACCTTGATAACGAACCTGAAACACCTAGCATTAACACCATCTATTCTGACGATGAACAACAAATGCCTAACAAATCATTTGTAGTGCGTATTCCTCCCACTGCACCAACATCCATGCCTCAATCATCATACTCCCTATAGAAATATTTTGTCATCTAAGTCCCCCCCGCCGTAGTGACTTATAACACCCCAACACATGAAAAACCATGTGGTGCGCGTACCTCCCGCCGCTACTACCACAAACTCTCAAACACCTCCTATTCGGCTCACCCCCCTACGTAGTCCAGGTACCACCTGCGGTAGAAATAGCGGAGGTCCAACCTCCAGTTAGGCCAACTCCATACATCGTTAGGACACCCAAACGTCCTAGTGATTACCAATCCTCCATTTCACAAACACAAAACAAACCAATCCTTATGTCATCAAGGTGCCCAGCCAGCCTGGCGCTCAACCGCATGCAACTGCCCAACCGCAGCCCCGCCCTACTCCATACGTAGTACGAATCCCAAGGTAATCTGAGATCCCAAAACCAACTGCACCTCCATGTCACACACGAGAACACCTAGCGGATAAGCTCACATGTGAACGCCTAGAGAAGGAGCATCAACAGCTAGCCATAGGACCACCTAAACCCACCCTGCTAAATGCAGTACCCATGAAATAACCTAACGATAAACCAAACATAGGCCATGAGGGTGAGTCATCCAGAAAACATGATACGTCTAAAATAACGATTCCAGGCAAAAACGACAAACCAACGATGCACGAAATAAAACTGTTGGGCCCAATGGACCAAGTCACTACCGACAAACATATTTGCAATAGTAGAGACTTAGCAACAGCCCTAACACAAGTCACCTAAGCACTCAAACAAAACAATACTTCATTAATTTTATACGACCTAGTGCTGACATCTCAAACCCATGGCGAAGCTTTAGTGCGCATGTTAACATCTATCCCAGTAAGCGAGGACTTGCCTCCAAATGAACCTTCAATTCATGTGGTAATGTACTCGCCCCAAGGGTCAACTACCAAGCCATTAAGTTTCTACAATGATAACATCAAGGTGGATGAGAAAACAGGAGAGGTAACAGCAGCCCCTATGTTCATAACAATACGAGTAAACCAATTCAAGATACATAGGATCCATGTAGATGATGGAGCTACCACAAATGTAGTACCATATCCCATCATCAAACAACTGGGGCTCACAGAGCTAATCAGACCGACTGCGACCACATGCTTCAAATCATTCAGCGGGTCGCGTGTGATAGTTAAAGGCACCGTGACCTTAGACTTCATAGCAGGGGACCAATTCCCCACATCCGTCGACTTCGTGGTAATCGATGAAATGCCAGGGTTCAATCTAATATTAGGAAGACCCTGGCTAGCCCAACTGAAGGTAGTTTCTTCCCCTATACACCAAGAGATTCACCTACCTTACGAAGGTGGCAAAATCATCATACACGGGGAGGCTGCTACACCCATCATCTCATTGTACATAGACACATACCAAGGCTCAAAGGTTAAGCTCGAAGAACCTAGACAAAACAACATAAATGAACAACAACCGGTAGGCGATAATCTTTTAAACTGAAGAGAAGATTCACCCAAAATAGAAATACCCGGGCCTAACATTGTACTTATGCAGCCTCACTTAGAAACCACAATTGATACAGAAACTATAATACATGCAGAAGCGCAAGAAAACACTAACACGGGAACTATTCCATCATATGTCCCTTGGGCTGAATTACCATTTAACGTGATCAGCGAAGGGGGCGCTGAATATAGAATCATACCCGCTAATGCATCTCCTAACGTCAAAATGAGAAAAATCAAAAAATTACTAAAATAATAAACAACGCTACTATCCAAAATGACGTTAAACTACAACAAGTCCGAAAAGACATTAAACTACATTCCAAGTCCGAAATGACATTAAACTAGCATGTCCACAATGACATAAAACTAGCCATGATCAAAGATGGTCGGTCAACCAAGAAATCCACCCATGTCATTCGAAACATCTCTTGCTTACGCTAGGGCCCGAAATGACCTTAAACTACACATATAGCCCGAAATGGCCTTAAACTAGTGCGTATCTGGCCCGAAATGGCCTTAAACTAGTGCGTATCTAGCCCGAAATGTCCTTAAACTAGATCATCCACTTATACTTTGTTTTTCTCTCAAATTCCAGCTCACTATTCGAATTTACGCTTGCATTGCCATGTTGTCAATAACAATTTTCACGATTATCTTTCGTTTATCATTACACTCTGACTTATAATTACATTCGTGCATTACACTTAAACCACAAAAAAAAATCAAAACATTTTACATTGTTGTGTCATGTTTACAATTAAACTCAAAATCAATAAAAAAAATTTTATACATATACAGGTAATGATGTACAATTACAAGATTTAACTGATTTTATTCATCTGTTCAATATAACTCAAAATTTTCAATTTATAATTACCGTATAAATTTGAGTCAAAATAATTTTACAACAAAAGCTAAACATCAAGGACAGAAGGATCATCCCCTTTGGACCCGCTGGCATCATGGGCCCCAGCTCCACTGGGGCCAGCTTCTTGGACATCATCATCACCTTGAGCCTGAAAATGCAAAAGAAAAAATCAACATAAGGACAAAAGAAAAAACTTTCAAACATTATTCACCAAACAAATCTCATAAAAAACAAAATGCTTACTGTAGGGGATCCCCCTAAACCGAATTCTAGCTGGCGAAGGATTTCCTCTTCTAAGACACTGGTCCAATCGGTCCCATCAAGGCCTAGGTCAACATCTGCGAAGGTCTTCCCCTTATCAACAGCTGACCAGGTAGGATGTTTTAAAGGGAACTAACCCATAGAAACCTCCCCAGAAGCAGTCGTGATTATCCTAGTACGTGATTCCATCTCAACAGTTGTGTTTTGAGCAAAGGTATCAAACGCAGAGCGTAGACCCAGACCCTCCACAAACATTTTTAGTTGTTGCTTTTCAATGGATACTTCCTTCAATGATTTCTTATAATTATGTTTGTGGTTCTTTTCATCCTGACCACATTTGTGTACCTTGGAAGCGAAAGCTTTCAATCTTGACACTTGGAGTTCAATAGATCCACCTGGGCCTTACGCTCTGCTAGTTTCCAAGTTAGTGATGCGTGGCAATTGAGTAGGTTCCAGTATCTAGTATACGTGACCTCAGAAGTCCGCCAAGAGCGATCACCACTTAGTTTAGCAGAGGCGAACTCATACCGAGCCTTGAGATCGTCACGCTCAACTGACAACTTAGAAACTTCCTTCTCCTTTGCTTGGACTTGCAACCACAACTGTTCGATGGAACGCCTACAGGTCCACAGCGATTTGGCGTTTTGTACGAGACCTTCTGCAACTTCGTCATAAACTGGCCTTGGTACCTGCTCAACTTTTTGGGATAGTTTGGGCAAACTCTCAATGCTAATCATCTCAGATGGATCCCACATCAATTTGGCACCTATGCACATGAAAAGAACAAACGCTAAATGACAAAAATAGGGTGTGAAACTCTAAAGCTGCAGAAAACTCGAAACATTCGTACTTATCTTAGGGTGGGCTTCCTAAATGCATTCAACAACCTCCTCAGCGATACTAGCCAAAAAATCCATTTTACTTGGCATCTCTATCCAAGTAAATGGTCCATGAGTACGAGATGGACTAATCTCCGCAGTCCTTTTAGGGGGAACCGTTTTCATGGGCACGTCCAACCGCATCATTCTGGTTTTACTACCTTCATCTGGAAGGGATGAAAAAAATAAAAGTAAGACACCATAAAACAATAGTTCACAAAGCAACATAATAAAATAAAAGAAAACACACCATGTTCTCTATCTCCTTCTACGTTTGGAGGGTCGCCAAGGTCCAACCTTCCCTTGAGGAAGCTATTGAACATCTCATCGACACCACCCTGGTCATCGACTAGTTCAGTCTCCATGGTGTCTTCCCGTAGCTCCTCCGTCTCTCCTACCTAATCCTTGTCGACCTCTTCCTCCTTAGTCATTAATTCCATGGTAGCTTCCTCCTCTTCAATGATAGTATCTAATTCCTTCATCATCACTTCTTGAGTTAAGTCTGAAGGCATCAGTCGCATGTAAGCGGTCAAAATAAAAATTACGAACAAGACGAAAGTGATAAAGCAATAAGTGTACTGAGTTTACTTACCTCAGATAGGCATATTGAACCATATGCGCTCCACTCATGGCTCGTCCACATTTGAAGCCTCCTCGGTTGAACTTTCATGCTTTGTCAGCTCTGACTTGGCCTTACCAATGGTTTCTTTGATGACCTGTTCCACTCTCTTGGCAGTATAAGGCACGTCATCTAGTTCCAACCCTACACTGTCACGTGTATGGATGGAGGTACCAGATCACCCCCCTATCTTGATGGATACGGATTCATCAATCCCTCAAGCGCGTCTTGGGATTCAGTTGTTTCAAATAAGTGGTTGATCCTCGGATGAGACAACTAAGTACGATCCCGTAGGACATATTTATTGTCCGCGCAAACCAATAGAAACTTGGCTAAGCGGCGAAGATAACTGGCAAAGAATTCAAAGGTAAAGTGGGACTGCACCTCGACATTTGAGTGCAATCGCACTATCTCCTTATGAAGGCCCGACAACAAAAATTGGGCCCAGTTATAACGCATTCCAGTTTCTAGGACAGTTTGCATAATACGCACAGCTTCAACACCAAGACTCCACACCTAGGAAAGGGGTTTAGGGAATACCCGCACCCTAAACAGGGGATATAATTCATTCACTTCCTCAACCTTTGACTTCCGTTGCATAGGGAATCCCTTAGCACCTTTGGTAACGCCCAACTAGTCCTCTAACTCACGTACCATATGGAGCTCTTTCTAAGCCCTGTCCAAAACTACATTTACACCATCCACCGGTACACCAAACAGGTTCAAAAAGAATTTAGCCAATAGATGGAAGACTATCTTAACACCCTTAATCTGGCTGCTGTAGTAAGATACAGACTTGTCGAATGAATCCACGATCCCGATCATTTCTGCTATCGACACATCAGGGCTCGGAGTTTTAAAGAGCTCCATAAGGCCAGCATCATCTAAACAACGGACGATGGATGGTGGGGCATGAGTGCGCAACCATTTCTGAGCCTTACTGATCTCCTTGAACTTCATCGAGAGCATACTCTCAGTTTGTCCTGTTGTAACAGGGTCTCTGCCAGGAGGCACATCAACTGTAGACACAATTCGAAACCATCACATCAGTATAACCCCTAGCAGTTGAAAAAACACGTTAACACATCTAGAAAATATTGTCACTTACCTTCAGCAGTGGACTTAGAGGTGCTACCCAAGTCAGAGTCATGAGGGCAGACTGGTCCCTTATGCGACCAATCTTCATGCAACCACCCACGAGCTTTGCATTGTGTGAACACTCTAGAAAATCGTTTGTGAAAATGGATGATATCACCCTTGGTTTGAGCTAATATAGCTGCACAAAGGGTGGGACCCACCATAAAGGTCTCTAGAGCAGTATGAACAAGGGCAAGCCCATCATCATCAACGTATATTTCGTCTTGGTTAACTTGGGGCTTGCAAAAGAACGGATGTCAAAACAGAAGCAAATGCCAAACGACAAAAAAAATAGAAATGGCAAGCTTAAACGATCTTACATATCTACCCGATACACTGTGCCAGGAGAGTTCTGGAATAGGGTGTGTGCACGCACAGCTAAAAACAGAGTGTTTTTGAGATAATGGCACCCTTGTGGCAATAGGGCCCACACGCGCGCTAACGGGCGAGTAGACCTGGGTCCACCAAAGGGACCGTCCTTGATCACAAGCGGCCCCTCATCGATATCTCCATAAAAATCGTGATGCCCTCTGAAGCTCCTGGCAACATAGCCTCAAGCACACTTCGTGCCACTTATTCGCTTAGATGCAACCAGACAACCATCTTAAACCTGTCCAGGATGAAGGTGAGGAATTCACATGCCCCTTCCCTGAACTACACCCCATTGTTGTCAATGGTGAGATTAGAGGTAGGCTCATCGGCCTCAAGGGGGCCAAACCATGTCAGTACTCCAGCTAGTTCAACTACCAGGACAAAAGACTCAGTGTCCCTGCAAGCACCCAGAATGCCACGATAAATCAGCCAGACATGAAAAGGAGATGAAACAACAAAATTCCATGTTGTAAGCCAACACTTAGAAAAATTTACAAACTTTTCACACTCAGTGTATACGCTATAAAAATCGTCAACATATATGCTATGAAAACCATTTATGAGTAGTGTATACGCTGTGAAAATCATCAGCATATACGCTATGAAAATAGTTTACGCTGAATGCTATGAAAACAGTTACGCTATATCCTATGAAAACAAGTCTATACTATACCCCGCCTGAAAAAAATAAACTCTTTATGCTCAGCGTATATTCTGTGAAAATCATCGGCGTATACGACGTGGAAACCATTAGCGTATACGCTGTGAAAACAGCCAGCGTACATGATGATAAAATCATCTATGCTTTATACTGGTAAAATTGTTTACGCTATGCACTGATAAAATATTTTACCCTACATACAGTCAAAACCGTCTACGCTGCGAACATACAGACCCTCTACGCTAACTCTCTACGTTGGGTGTATACGCCGAAACCCTCTATGCTACCTAGACTATTTACGCTACGAAACATGTACAGATGAAAATAACTAACAGAGGTAGGATTAGAGCCTACCTGTGTGATGATCCAAGCCATGATAGAATCCTTGGTCTGGCAGACACTGCAGCATGGCCTCACTCTCCTCCGTGAAAGTCAAATCAGGCCCCTTCCTCCCCTGGCCTTCTACCTCCTTGCCCTTGCCCATTTTGGCATCCTCTATGCTACAATTGATAGAGTCTACGCTAAGGTCTAAATCGCATGTTGAACTGGATCTTGTATGCTGAGTCTGAGCCTCTATGCTCACGCTGAGCCTGTATGCCAGAATTGGAGTTTGGTCGTCTACGCTTACGCTCAGGGTCTACGCTTACGCTCAGGTTTTACACTTACACTCGAGTTTTACACTCACGCTCAGTTTTGCTTCCAGTTCACAATGCTCACAAATGACACCCCTGCCCTATATATAGCGCTCAGCGCCACCACCGCAGCCACCACTGCCGCTACCTTGCATTTTGTTTCCTTTTATTTATTTATTACTCATTTTACTTAAATTTGTTCAAAAAATACAAAATATATATATATAAAATAGAACAAATACTACCACATCCTGATTCCTTCATAAACCAACTTCAGAAGTCCACACTGAACATTTTGGTGTAGTCTCTCCTATGCAAGTTTTGCAAATCACATCTGGCCCGATATGACCTTAAACTACCATGGTGGCCCGGTAAGGCCTTAAACTACCACCTGCGGATCACATGACGGCCTGGTAAGGCCTTAAACTGCCACATCCGGCCAGGTATGGCCTTAAACTACCATGATGGCCCGGTAAGGTCTTAAACTTCCATGCGTCCTGGTATGATGATAAACCACCATCATGCATGTACACACGACTTACGCTGCAAGAGAACATGGAACAATACCTGTTAGCTCATTCTGCTCTCTGTTTATTGGCATGAGTAAGCCCGATGGATTGTCAGCATTTATCTGCACTGTTAATCATTGATGGGCCGTATGGAAAGATCGCAAGAAACATCGACATAAATCTCATCCATTTAAGTTTATCACCGGATGACACAGTCATAGCCTCAACACAAAAAACGCTAGATAACTACAAAGGTATGACAAAACCCCTTGACATAGAAGCTGAAAGCATCACCGAAGACCCGTTGACTGAAACCCCCATCGTAATGCCTAATGGCAAAACCAAAATATTAAAATTAAGTACATTACTGCAACCTCAACTGGACAAAGACATAGAGGATTTGCTTAGGGACAACATAAAAGCATTCTCTTGGTCTTACACCGACATGCCCGGGTTACATCCTCGAATCGTCCAGCACAACATTATCCTTGATCCAAAATTAAGGTCGGTAAAACAAAAGGAATGAAAGGTTAAACCTGAGGTAGCATTGGCAATTCGCAATGAGATCACCAAACTTTATCAGGCTAGTTTCATTCGGGCTATTGATTACGCCGATTGAGTATCCAACATGGTCATTGTCCTGAAAAAGAACAAAAGTATTCGATTATGCATTGACTTCCAAGATCTCAACGTTCCAACCATAAAAGATGATTTTCCCTACCTAGCATCGATCAACTTGTTGACTCGACCACTGGGCACACCCTATTATCTTTTATGGATAGCTTCTTAGGATACAACCAAATACGCATTAACCCAGAGCATCAGCTCCGAACTACCTTTATGACACCATGGGAAATCTTTTTTTACACAATGATGCCCTTCAGGCTCAAGAACGCTGGGGCCACATATCAAAGTGTGATGACATTCATTTTTAGCGATTACATGCTGCACTCTCTTAATGACTATGTCGAAGATATCGTGGTTAAATAAAAAACATCACAACAACATGTACAAGACCTGAACTTAGTGCTAAAACATTGTTTAAAATATGAGTTGAGACTTAACCCAAAGAATTGTGTCTTTGGAGTAAAAACAGGCAAAATGCTTAGATTCATAGCCTTAGAAGCAGGGATACGAGTAGAACCCGATAAGGTTAAGGCCATAACAAACTTAAAACCACCTAGCAACCTTACTGAACTCTGAGGTCTACAAGGTAGATTTCAGTTCATCAGGCGTTTCATAGAAAAACTAACAAACAAACTAAAACCTATGAACCACTTGCTATGTAAGAACGTCCATTTTGAATGGACTCCACAGTGCCAAGAAGCATTTGACAATATTAAAATAGCACTCGCCCGACTACCCACGGTTTATCCACCTCAAAATGATAAACTGTTTTACATCTACCTCACCATTTTGGATTTGTCAATCGTGTCTATGCTTTGCCAGAAACAGGATGATGGAACCAAAGTCCCTGTCTATTACTTAAGCCATGCATTAGCTTCCCATGAGAAAAAGTATAACGAGGTGGAGAGGTCATGTTTAGCCCTGGTCTTTTCCTTAAAGAAATGGCGACATTACTTCTTCTAGAACCAAGTTAACATAATCTGCAAAGATAATGTGCTCAGAGCCATAATAGGAAATATTTACGAGACAAGTCGAATAGCCCATTGGAAAGCCATGATAGCTGAGTTTGACCTGCACTACATAGCGCAATCATCAGTTAAGGGTCAAGACATAGCAAATCAAATGACCACGTCACCAACGCACGATCTAGCAACGATAGAGCCAGAATTCTCAGATGAAAATGTAAGTGCAATAGACATAGTACCCAATGACTACGATGTCATTTTAAACTTTGATGGAGAATCCACCTCTCGAGTGGGAAGTGTTGCCACCATTATCACCTATCCCTCTGGGTAGATCCGACCCTTTGCTTATCGTTTTAACTTTCACTATACCAACAACATAGTAGAGTATGAAGGTCCCCTCAGAGGTCTTACGGTAGCACTGGCTTCAAACATCACATGACTAGTGGTCAGGGGAGATTCTCAATTGGTTTTGCACCAAGTCACAGATATTTATACATGTAAAGTGCAACATTTACAACCATACTGTGACTTAGCCAAACATCTGATGAAACAATTCAAAAATATCGATGTGCAAGACATCTCTAGAAACGACAATACCATCGTAGATGCACTGGCCACCTTAGAGTTAAACATATCGCCTGACATGTTCCATTCCTTGCCAAGCTCCATAATTAGTTGTGCCAAACCAATAACCGATACTCTTGATACATTTCCAATTGCATCTGTTAGCACAACACAGGTGATAGAATGGTATGACGACATAAAAGAGTACCTTCTACACGGTGAAACACTGCGACATCTAACGAATGCATAAAAAGATGCAGTACGAAAACGTTCTAAGAAATATGCACTAGTAGGGGACACATTGTGTAGTCGATACTACGAAGGCATATTGCTAACATGCGTTAGTAGTACTGATGCCCAAACCATCGTTGAGCAAGTACATGACAGATTGTGCGGAGGACACATAGCACCTAAGGCAATGGCAACAAAGATAAGACGCTTAGGCTATTATTGGCCACACATGGAGTATGACTGTCTCTCCAAGGCTAAAACATGTAGTACCTATCAAAGACATAGTAATCTAATCCATGTCCCACCAAATGAGTTGCATACGGTGCAAATCACATGGCCCTTTCAAAAGTGGGGGTTGGACCTTATTGGACTAATAACACCCTCATCTTCTATAGGGCATAGTTTCATCATAACAGCAACAGAATATTTCACAAAGTGGGTAGACGTTGTTCCCCTTCGAAAGACCACATCTAAACACATATGCAACTTCATTCTGAAAACATTGTGACTCGTTTTGATACCCCCATGACCATCATCACTGATAACGGGCCGCAATTCAACAGTGCCAAAACAAAAAAATTTTGTGAAAGTATGGGGATCAAAAACTCATTTTCATCCCCTTACTACCCTTAGAGCAATGGGCAAGTAGAGGCCACAAACAAAACCATCATTACAATACTTAAAAATATGCTTACCCAAAGCAAGAGAAGATGGCACGAATAGTTGGTATACGCATTGTGGGCATATCGCACGACGCATCAGACTTCAACAGGTAAAACGCCATATAGCCTTGTTTATGGTTCAGAAGCTGTTTTACCTTTGGAATTACAAGTACGATCTTTAAGGATCACACTTTTCAGACTCCTCGACGAAGGGCAAAACAATGACCTGCGCATCATTGACCTGGACTTGGTGGAGGAGGAACACATACGTGCACTCGATCAGATTGAATGGTACCAAAAATAACAATGGCAACACCATTGGCACGACATTCATAAGAGCCCAATCAAAGAAGGTGACCATGTACTTAAGGCCGTTCGGGAACACCCGGACAAATTCTCCGCCAACTGGGAAGGGCCCTAGTTGGTTACCAAAGCATATGACAATGGAGCATTCAAGTTAGCTGATATGGAAGGACGTGAGCTTGCAAATCTGACAAATCACTCATTCTTGAAACCATTCCATGTTTAAACATAGTCAGGTGCGTGCGAGTCCTGGTGTCACGACTATAAACTGATGCCACAGCTCGTCCTGGAATCATGACAGTAAACTGATACCATAGAATAGTCCTGGAATCATGAATTAAAACTGACACCACAGCAAGTCCTGGCATCGTGATGATAAACTGATACCACACAGCATCAGCAAAGACAATAAACTAGCACCTATCCGGTACGATAGTAAACTTCCATAGTCCCACTCACCAGAGTCCGCTAAGACTATAAATTGGTTTGCCTCTTCACGGTCTGCCAACACTAGAAACTGGCAATATATCGTCCGCCACGACACTAAACGGGCAATGTCCAACAGGTCATGACATAAAAATAACCCATGATAGTCAACTATGACTATAAACTGGAAATTTCATCTCTGGTTACTCCATCGGTGGTTACATTCAGACTTCATCAGAATCGCCACATCACTCACCAATTGACCGATCCTAACGTCGTTGCTGCTACTCATATACGATGTCTGAAATCTTATCCAGTGCCTTTGTTCCATCAGTAGCAGTTTAAGTCTAAGCTTGCTTACTCACTCATGGTTTTCTTGTTCTCTTGGAGTTGTGTTTACAGGATGACACTCAGAGGTGTTCGTACAACAATGCACTTCGTCGTAAGTAGCAAGGTGAGACATTGTTCATAGCACACGTGACAAGATTGATCAAGCCATTCACTAGTACATCCCCCATTTCATATCCCGGCTATCCCTCAACACCTTATACTTGGTTACATCCCGAACATATTTGGTACATCCCGAAACATCGAACATACCTTTGCATATTGTGCCACTCTTAAGTGGTTGCAATCCACAACATGGCATTTGAGCATGAGCTTAAGAACACAAAAGAAAACAACGTCCCTTCCCACATAAAACACAAGACGGGATGGAAGTTACCTCGAAAGCAAACGCTCATGTCCAAAACAATCAAGAAACATCCCATTGCATGGCTTTGGCTCTCCACCAACAGGTTCCTCCTAAACACTAAACAAGAGGCCTGTTCCTCCAAAGAATGCAACACATCAGCATGTGGCTTTGGTTTTTCCAACAAGGCCTCTTGCACACTAACCAAGAGTCTTGTTCTACCAAAGGACGCACATCTCATGTCTTGATTCTGAGTCTACTAAACAATGGCTCTTGACAAGAATCAACATGACCCGTATACACACCAGAACATCCCCTTTACCATGCATAGTCCCTTGATTAGTTTCCAATCTCCACAATCTGCATTTCCTTATCCAGCTACAAATTTCACTTCCCCAATTCTATGTACTACTGAACACAGTGAGATGATGTCTAGTCAGGTGGCAAAGGACAAAGTATTTATCAAGTTGCTTGTGGTGCTTTGCACTTCTTTGTCGACAATTCTCAGGTCGATTCCTCCAAGCGTCAACAAAGAGGGGCCAATGAAACACCACAAAATTTCGAGCCTAGTACTTTTCCAACAAGAATCAAGCTAAGTCACGATGCTCCCCAGCATGACTAAAGCTTGAAGACCCCACAAACAGCTTCAAGCAGAGTCGAACTCAACGAGGAGTAGTTCCTTGGGACTCGTCAATGACCACGAAAACATTTGCTATCAAACCTGGCAACTTCAAAGCTTAAAATACTTAGTTTACACTAAGTATGTATTCTCAGCATATATGCCTAGCGTATATGCCCAATGTTTACAGCCTATACGCCCAACGTATAAGCCCTAGATTGCATCTACAGCGTATAGGCCCAGCGTATACGACTAGCGTAGACGTCCAACTTATGCACCCAGCGTACATGCCTCACATGTACGCTTAGCAGGTACGACTGATGTATACGCCCAGCATGCAATCCCCAAAGATGGCATGTAAATAGCATTGCAGAGCAAGACTTGGTACAAGGTAGCAACTCAGACGAACAGAGCAACCATAAGTGTATATGCCCAGCATACACACCCAGTATCAACAGCGTGTATGCCCAGCATCAACAACGTATATGCCCAGAGTCTACACCCACTAGATACAGTGTATACGCCCAGTAAAGGCAGCATGTTGTGTAGTTGTAAGATTTTATTCTTTCACACCTGGTCAATGTGCCACGTGTCACCCAACCCGAGTCTAACGTCGAAACCTGTATAAAAAACCTAATTTTTCTTTAGACCGAGGGGGGCAATTTGGAACAAACCAGAGAGAAAAATAGAGATGCTAAGAACCAGAGCAGAGAATCCTATATGCTGGACTTCAACCCTGTACACTGAGCATATAGCCTCTATGCTAGGCCTGCAGTTTGAACCAGCCCATAGTCATCCCTGCATCCACCGGGGCTATTCGTCTACCTTGTGTGAAAGTCACAACTGCATTAGACCAGTGCATTGTAACTCTCACTTTGCAATAATATTGCTGCATTTTCTTCCTAAAATTTGTTATATTTTTTCATTAATTGTTGCATGTATACTATTTACGCTCTTTTACGTTTACACTCCGTTTACATTAGTTACGCTATTTACGCTCTGTTTTACATCTGTTACGCCGTTCACGTATAACCCAGCATATAGCACCTCGGTGTACGTTTGGGGAAATTATTGCGTGATTCACGTGTGGACCACTCAAGGTAATCTGCCTTCATTCATTCCAACTTGCCCTCAAGCTAAGGTAGGGTCTTCTATGTGTGTCCGAAGATCTCCTGGTCTCTGTTTCATTCCAGCCGGAGACCGATGATTTCGGATGGTACAAAACCTTCATGACCCCATGGGGTACCTTCTGCTATACCATGATGCCTTTTGGGCTCAAGAATGCTAGAGCAACCTACTAGTGAGCCATGACCTACATCTTTAGTGACTACATCCTAGAAACATTAAACAACTTTGTGGATGATATAGCTGTCAAGTCCAAGGAGGCAGCTGATCACCCACGTGATCTAGGGGTAGTCCTCAAGTGCTATCAAATGCATGACTTATGCCTCAATCCTAAAAAGTACGTCTTCAGGGTAAAAATCGGGTGCATGTTAGGGTTCGTGGTATCGGAGGTTGGAATATAGGTGGACCCTGACAAAGTTAATGCCATCATCAACCTGGCACCTCCCACAAACCTTAAGGAGTTACATGGTTTGCAAGGCAGGGTGCAATTCATTCAAAGATTTATAGCAAGGTTGACTGACAAGTTGCACCCCATCCATCTACCTCACCACCTCCAACACATCCATCGTGGCACTGCTATGTTAGAAACAAGATGATGATTCTAAGATACCAGTGTATTATCTAAGCTATGCACTAATAGCGCATGAGGAAAAATACAATGAAGTGGAGAGGAATTTCCTTTCCTTATTGTTCACACTAAAAAAGTGGAGGCATTACCTATTTTGTAGTACAACTAACATCGTCAGCAAAAGCAACATACTCTAGGCTATTACTAACAACCTATACGAAAGTAGCAGGATAGCCCAATGGAAGGCAATAACCGTAGAGTTCAATTTACACTATGTAAGTCCATCATTGACGAATGGTCAAGCCATAGCGACCCAACTCATAGCCTCACCCATCGATGACCAAGCAACCATAGACCCCAAATTCCTAGATGAACATGTTAGTAATATCAACATCATCCCATCGCATCTCAAAGCCACTTTACACTTTGACGGCACCTCAACCACGGGAGGAGGTAGCGTAGCTACCATCATTATGTTCCCCTCTGGGGAAATGCACCCGTCTACTTATCATTTTACGTTCCCTTTCACCAACAACGTGGCAGAGTAGGAAGGGCTACTCAGGGGCCTCTTAACTACCCAAGCACTACACATACAACACCTGGCAATCCGCGGGGATTCACAGCTAGTTGTAAATCAAATCACCGAGGTCTACGCTTGCAAAGCTACACATCTACAACCCTACTACAACCTAGCAAAAACCCTGCTTAAGCAATTTTCAACCACAGATGTGAAACACATGACATGTAACGAGAAAAATGTGGTAGATGCCTTAGCTACCCTAGCACTAAACATTCCATCACATTCTTTTGCAAGCTTGCCAACTTTGATCATCGAATGCATTGAGCCTATCACTCAGGTGGGACATGTGCCCTCTATTAGTGCTACGGATACCCAGGGGTGGTATGCCAACATTAAAGCTTACCTACAACATGACAAAACCCCAGGTGGGTTGACATCTACCTAGAGAGATGTAATCCGTAAGCGTGCCTGACAATACATGCTCATGGGAAATGATGCCCTATGCCGACGTTCCTACGATGGGATATTACTGGCATGTGTGGGTGGGGAGCAGGCATAGAAGGTAGTTAATGAAGTGCATGATGGGTTGTATGGTGGACACATAGCACCTAGGGCTATGGCTACGAAAATCAGACGCCTAGGATACTACTGATTCCACATGGAGTGTGAATACCTGTCAAAAGTCAAGAACTATGACATGTGCCAAAGATACACAAATCTCATACACGTCTCACCTACGAACCTGCACCCAACGCAAATCACATGGCCTTTCCAACGATGGGGGTTAGACCTCATAGGATCCATCACTCCTAAGTCCTTTGAAAGGCATAGATTCATTATCATCACCACTGAGTATTTCAATAAGTGGGTGGAGGCTATTCCCCTAAGGAAGACGACATCTCAGCAAATCTGCCACTTCATCCTAGACAACATCGTAACGAGATTTGGGCTTCCAATGACTATTGTGACCGACAATGGGCCATAGTTTAGTAGTATGGAAACTTGAAATTTCTGCAGTAATCTAGGCATCAAGTAATCATTCTCCTCCCCCTATTATCCATAGGCAAACAAACAGGCAGAGGCTATAAAAAGGTCCATCATTAACTTGCTGAAGCATATGCTTACCAACAAAAAGAGGCGGTGGCATGAGCAAATCCTCTACATTCTATGGGCCTACAGGACAACATGCAGAACCACAACAAGAAAATTCCTTATAGCCTTGTTTATGGATCTAAAGTTGTGTTGCCTCTTGAGTTGTAGGTACCATCACTCCGGATGATCCTTTCTGATGTCATGACCGTAGCCTAGAACAATGAGTCGCAGATCATCAACTTTGACTCAATAGAGGAGGAGCACACACAAACACGAAGATGCATAGAGCACTACCAAAGTAAGTAGCAATAAAAGCACTATGTAGACCCACATCGGTGGATAGTACAAAAGGGAGACCTTGTCCTCAAGGCCATCTGTGAACACGTGAGCAAATTCTCAGCCAACTAGGAAGGTCCGTACATGGTCTAAATCCTTTGGGACTGGAGCCTTCAAGCTGGTAGAGATGAATGACAATGATTTTTCCAACACAGTGAATCACTCGTACCTCAAGCCGTACTATGTTTGAGCATATGGAGCAGGTAGACAATTTTCTGGTATGACGTAAAACTAGCACAGGCGAGGAAACGTCCGCTATGACATTAAACTAACATGGCCAAAGTAGTGTCTACTATGATGATAAACTAGCAACAACAACCAGCAACATCTGCTATGATGTTAAACTGGCAGCAACCGTCCACTATGACATTAAACTAGCACAGCTAGTCCACTATGACTATAAATGGCATGGCGCATCCGCTATGACATTAAACTGGCATGTATGATTTGCTGGGACTGTAAACCAACACAGTGATCTACTGGGTCCTTAAACTAGCATACGGTCTACCAAGACCTTAAACTAGGTTCATGTCACATCCCTAGCATGCATTTGTGCCAAGTACACATCGAATGCGCATGCATAGTGCTCACATGGGGATGGGACATTGTAGTTCCAGAACATGGTCCACAATGCAATGGGGAAATGCTCTGGAACATATGCAATGCCACCACCTTTGGTATTATGCTGACCCTCTGGAGATGTCATACAAAATTGCATTGATCCTTCGGACCTACCGTTGCCACATTCCCTTGCCCTAACGGTAGTTCCTCGACTAGTGCCTACTGGTGGAGTTTTAGCACTATTGTGGCCTAGACACAATATTGTTATCCTCCAGCCCCCTGCCAATGGCATTCGGCTATGTGGTAGCTGATCCCATAGCTGAACTAAGAATGCATGCCCATGGCAGGGATTCCAAAGCATTCACACTCATAGCGGTGCCTCCGAGGCTAGTTCCTCCATACCAATGCTGCCAAGGCTGTTGCTGGCCTTTCTACTTTGGACATCATACACCAGCAACGATGTCGAAATGCTTCAACAATGCCTGTAGCCAGTAAGACCTTTGCCCTCACTAGCTGAGGGCATGTCTTGCCACAGCAGCAAATGGTACAACATCGCAAAGTGAGTGCCTTAACTAGCTTGACTACTCCAGATTGCAACCCCCATTACATGCGTAACACATCTCGCCACATGGGAAACATCAGTGTAGAATCCATGACGTGTGTAACATAGCTCGCTTCATGGAAAGCATATGTAGGTAGGTAAGAATCCTACATGGATGTAACAAAACCCATCTTGGGAAAGATGCCTGTCCTACGGGAGGTTGAAGGCTGACAAAAACAAAGACGAAAATGCAAACGACTCCCTCATAAGCACTCCGATGAGGGATTTGGCTAAACCTCATCTTTGCCCTTCTCCTGTGCCTCCTTCCTCCCTGCTTCACCTTTTCCTTCCAATGCAACACTCTCAAGTGTAGCCAAGTGATGTCCCGACACTCACCAAGTAACAATGTTAGCATTCTATCTTCTATGGTGTTTCGTATTCTTTCTCAATGTCTATTTACCCCATTCTCTAGACGTCAACAAAGAGGGGCCAATTAAACACCCCAAAAATTCAAAGGCATGTTTGCTTCACCAGGCCTTGCAATTCGTGCAGTGGTACGGTAGTTCTTCAGGAGGAGAATGATATAAACTCATGCTAGCCAGTTCGGAATATTTTCTACTTTAGGTGTAAACAGGATCTATAGATCATCCTACTTGTCCACCCAAGTAGTATGCCCAGTCGACAACCAGATCAAAAGTAATGCACGGACTTGACAGTAGTGCTCAGGATGTGTGAAATAATTCAGAAGGTTTTCTAAGTCACAAAGTTTGCTACAATACTCTACACCTCACTATGTAGCGTAGCAATCTTTAGAAAATGATTGTAGAATGAAATTCTACACTATTCTGTGCTACATAGCATAGCATGGCATAACGAAAGCTAGGCGGTTGGTCCCCTCGCCCGACTTCAAGTCCTTCAACAATGTCTCTTTCCATCAGAAAGTAGTGGATCATGTTTTCTACTACGCTACGCTAAGCTGCATCATGCAACGAGGCGTAGCAATTCTACGAAGGTGATAGAAGGTAATTCAAAGGGCAGGATTGACAAGTTCATAAGTTTCGCAATGCAGGAAGCAAAATTTGCAGATTGGCAAAGTTTTTGTGACTAAGGCCAGTCGCTATGCTACATAGCGTAGCAAGCATTCAGCCCATAGGTAGCGGAATGCACAACAAGATTCTATTCTATGTCGAACATGCTATGCTACGAAGCACAGTGAAGCATGATGGGTGGTTGTACAACATGAATGCACTTCACCTAATTGAACCATTGACACACATCTCTAGATGCTGACGGTGCAATTACGGCGTGGTAGAATCATAGTTATGACATGGCAGGCTCGCATTACAATAGTCATGCAGGCCCAACGGTCATGCAGGCACGTGCAGCATAGACAATTCAATGTGGGCCCAAGGCACGTGGTGTCCAAACGACCTCCTTCGAGTGCCTTTAGCCCTATAAATACCTCGATGGGCAACACTCAAAGGGTTGGCCTCTCAGATTCAACTGGCAAAGAAAAAACAAAACAAGTTATCATTTTGACCTTGAGCATTGTAAGATTTCTGTTTGACACTACAAAAAGTTAGCATTCTCAATTGGCATTTTGTTCTCCCCCCTTTTTACCACCATGGTAGAATTTTTGCATTGTCAACTCCTAAGTCCGTGCCCAAGTGCACAGTCGTCTTGCTCTACATGCCTTGGTTACTCTTGGGATCTCTGCACTCCTCAATGTTGTGCAACCGACTGTATCCATCTTGACAAAGAAAACCTGTAGCTTCGGAGCGGTGCATTTTTCTAACTGCATTTTACTTTGTTTCCTGCTCATTACTGACACTATTTTCTGTATTCTTTGCATTGAAGCATTACTTCGTACTATCATTTCTATTTTCAAACCACATGTTGCAAAAGGCTATATAGACGTCTACTAAGTCCCTATCTGATCAACTAGACCATTGAGGGTGCCCCATATCCATTCCATCCAGCATGGCTCTCCTGCAGATACAGGGTTAAGACTATCACAACCACCGACCCCTCGATGTTTCCAATCGCCAATGTTTTCGGTCGCTACACTACTAATGTTGAAAATGTGCACACTATTGTTCATCCATGGCCCCATGATCAAGCTTGTTCTCTACATAAATTATTTTTTCTTCAATCCATCCTAAGTGCTCCCTCCTATCCTAGTCTATTGTTCATGTAATCGCCATCTATGCACACAACAAATTCATGAATTAGTAAGGATAAATAAGATATAATGAAATTGATACCTTGCCTCAATATGAATCATATTGGATAGGTTGTGGATATGGAAAATATTGGGTTAGACGTTTATAATTGATGACTACCCAAGGTGTAGGGGTGAGATAAGCAATGGATTGAAAAAAGTTTGCAACAGGGCCCCCATGACTAAGAGCAAACCTCTGACAGCAATAGGGTAGAAAACTTAAAAAATAATAAAGATGAGAGAAATAACAATGGTGAAGCCAATAAGATAAAAGAAAATGTGGATGTCATTGATGGGGTGATGAGAAATAGTTTATTGCAAGGAATGTTTAAGGGAAAGAGCTTAACAATTGCACCAAAAAGGAATGCTAGTGGGTCCTCTCCAAGGAGGCTCATGCCTTTTATGCTTGACAAACTGACAAACCAAAGAGTCTGTAGGCTCTAGGAATGACATATGGAAATAATGGTTAAGAACTTACCCATAAGAGGTTACCAAATAATAACAATGCATCAACAAAGATATAGACTAATCGTAAAACTAGCAATGAGGTGGAATATTGAAAGCAATACGGAAAGAGAGAATGAAATGGAATGGAATCAAAAAGTCAAGGTTGTGTAAAGTCCCTTGTGTAAGTTGTGATTAAGGTCACTTAATAAAATTCACCCCAAATCCAGATTAAAATTAACCACATCTAGTGAGCTCGCATCAATACACTTGACCAACCCATCCTCCTAAAGCAACAATAATGCATTCACAGAGCCATCACCATTCCATCAAGAGAAAGATAGAGAAGAAGGAAGTCAGAAAGGTCCTTAGTTAGAGGAAATTGTCAGGCATGGGTAACATGTCTTTTAAGTGCCATAACTAGTGCTTGTAGCCCATGTTCCTTTATTATGTCTCTAAGGGATGTGCTTTGAATTCCCACCAGTTTTTTTTACGTGACAACCACACCATGCAAATACTTATTTAATTTAGTCAACATCCTAATATATTAGTTGATATTAGAATGGTGGAAGGCTTTATAAAAGAAACATCCAAGTACCCAAAAGAATAGCTAGCACAAATGCATCAAATCTCCTTGAAGTTACATCCTTTTCAATCCATTTGAATCTTTCCTTGGGTTGAAGAATACAAAGCCACTAATTCATTAATAAGTTTGTTTAGAAAAAGGGATAGTACATTTCCAAAACAAAGGGAGACCATAGAGTGAATGGATGAATGGATGATGTGGACTCATTTCCTATTTTATCAAAAGAAACCATATCTTAGTATCAACATTAAAAGTCAAAAGTAAAAACCAAACATTATCAATCAACAACATTATAGTACAATCCACCATTATGAGCACTTATTATATCATGAGCAAGATTTATTCAAACAAAAGATAATAGAGAAACAAATAGTAAAAATGTTAATGATGGTGTAAAACAAAAATAAGTAAATATGAAAAATGTGTAAAACAAAAAAAAAAGAACAAGAGAAATTGAGGCTTTAAAGTGACTAGCATTGGCAGCCATCTCCCCCATGATTGAGTTGGAAGGAGGAGATCCAAAATAATGAGGAACATTGTTCCTTAATAAAGGTCGTGTTAGTACTGGCTATTTTAGGCTCATGGAAGTGTTTGATTTGCTAGATATTGACTAATAATTTTTAGGCCTTCAAGTTTATAGATCATCATGATCCCTAAAGGTAAAGTTTCATCAATAATATAAGGTCCTTCCCACATTGTTTGAAATTTAGTTTGTTGTGGTACATTTGTGGGATTCCAATACAGAACCTTATCTCTTGGTTGGTATTTGACTTTTCTAATCCTTAGGTCATGATTTTTTTTGTTAAAGGCCTTGTGCAGTTCATTAGATGACAAGGCAGCTAATCAATTTTCATCTAGTAAGTTAAGGTTCATTAACCATTCTTTTTGTGGTAGATTAAGGTCAACGTTGAGGTCACATGCTGTAAATAGTGTATGGAGCTCAGCTTGCATAGGAAGTATTGGAATTTTACTATATACTAACTCGTAGGAAGAGTAGCCTATAGTGAGTTTCCATGTGGAGTGGTATGCCCAAAGAGCATTGTTTAGTTTGGTGCTTCATTCTTGCCTATATTTGCTAATGGTCCATGTCAATATTTTTGTGATCTCCCTGTTGGTGACTTTGGCTTGACCGTTCTCTTGAGGATGATATGGTGTAGTTAGTTTATGCTCAACTCCTAAGCATTGCATTAACTTTCAAAAATTCGCACTTGTAAAGTGTGTACCATTATCAAAAATAAGTGCATGAAGCACATCAAACCTATGTAGGATTTTCTGTTAAACAAATCATGTAGCAGTAGATGATGTACAGTCCATAATAGTGGCTGCTTCTACCCACTTTGTGAAATAGTCAACAACAACAACAATGTCGGACCTTCCATTGGACATTGGTGGGATATGCCCCATAAAATCAATACCCCATATGTCAAAGGGTTCTAAGAGTTGAATCCATTGTTGTGGACACTCCATTCTAGCAGTCATTCCCCCAATCCATTGGTAGCACTCACAAGATTAGATGAAATGATGAACATCCTAAAACAATGTAGGCCAATAATATCCTACAAGTAAGATTTTAATGGTTATTTGTCTCCTATCATAATGACCCCCACAAGGGCCCTCATGAGCATCTTGAAGAATTTTCAATTAATCTGTATCAAGAACACACCATCAAAGCAACCCATTGGAGAATACCTTATAAATGTGTCCATTGATTTTCATGAAATATTTGGCTTAGTGAAGAAAATGTTGTTTCTTTTTGATGTCTATCCCTTTTGGTGTTTTTTGTGTAAGTAGATAAGTGAGAATGCTATTATACCAATTTGTATCGATGGGTAATTGATTGTTTATTACACCTGTAGAGAGGATTTCATCAAGGAAATGGTCAGAAATTTGATATTCGTCCTCTTTCTTGTCCCATGGTAACCAAGATAAATGATCAACAACAATTTTCTCGGTGCCTTCACAATCGATCATCATAATACCAAACTCTTGTAAGAACATGAGCCATCATATAATGTGAGGGCTCACCATTGGTTTATTCATTAGGAACCATATTGCACTATGATTTGTGTGTACAAATATCTTATAGCCTAATACATAGTGCCTAAATTTTTCTAGTGTAAACACCACAACCATTAACTCTTTTTCTATTGTGGTGTAGTTGAGCTATGTACCAGCAATACTTTGACTTGCACAGTGAATGTAATAGTGTCATTTTTAGTCATCTAATTATGTAAGTACAACTCCTAAAGCAAAGTTGGATGTGTCAGTCATTATGTGGAATAGTCTAGACCAGTTAGGAGCTTGTAGAATGGGTGTTTCTACAAGCTTCTACTTTAAGGTTTGGAAAGCTAGCTCACATTCCTTGGTCCATTCAAAGGGTACATCCTTCTTTGTTAATTCTACCAATGGTTTTACAATCTTTGAAAAGTTCTCGATGAAGCATCTATACTAGTCAGTATGTCCAAGAAATGATTAGATATCTTTTACAATATCAAGTTGATGACTGATTACTTGGATGAATTTAATCTTTTTAGGGTCTACCTCTATCCCTGTTTGTGAAATCTTATGCCCTAATACAACACCCTCTTGGACCATTAAATGGCTCTTTTGCCAATTGAGCCTTAAGTTGGTTTTGACACATTGTTTCAGTACTTGCTCTAATTAGTCCAACACTTATTTAGAGTCCACCCCGTAGGTGGAGAAATCATCCATAAATACCTTCACAAAATTTCCTATTTGTTGCTAAAATATACTTAGAACCAAATATTGAAATGTTGTAGGAGCATTGCATAAGCTAACAACATTTGCCTATATGAAAATGTCCCCCAAGGACTTGTGAATGTAGTCTTGGCTTGGTCCTCTGGTGCTATTTGAATTTGAATATATCCACTATAACCATCCAAAAAACTATAGTAATGATGCCTTGCAATGGTATCTAAGACTTTAGCAATGAATGGCAATGGAAAGTGGTCTTCAAATGTTGCTATGTTTAACAACCTAAAATCTATACACACCCTCCATTTACCTCCCTTTTTAGGCACAATGACCAATGAGCTAACCCATTCACTGTTAGCAATGGGGTAGATGAACCTAACTTTTAGAAGTTATTCAATTTCTTCTTTAACCACTTTCTTAAGCTTTGGGTTCAATCACCTTTGTGGTTGTCATCAAAGCTTCAAGGAGGGATCAATGTAAATTCTATGTTGGCATATCCTAGGATATATTTTGATTAATTCGGGATATAACCAACTGAAGGCTTTTGACCAGTTATTTAGTAGTCTTTCTTTTTGTTGAGGAGCGAGCTGAGCATTAATGATTACTAGTTTTCCATTCTTGAGAAATGTGTATTCCATACTAGTGGGCAATGGTTTTAACTCAAGGGGCTCTTTCTTCAACGTTTCAGGCATTTCCAACTTCCCCCAGTTAATACTTTCAATGTCAATACTTGGAAGCTATTGATGAACTTGCTCTAATGAATTTATGCTATTCATATAGGTGCAAATAAAGCTCTCAGTTGGTTCCATGCATATAATTGAATTGCTATCTTGGTCAATTATCAGCCACTGGATGCCTTCTTATCTTGTGGCTACTAAATACAAGAATCTTTGTATATCCATTACTTGTGCACATTGGTTGCATGCAGGCAATGTTAAGCATTGTACAAACCAGGCCTTCTACACATAGTTGCACCCTATGTCACTCTATGCAATGTATGGAACTTTCTTCTTCTTCATCTTTCCAAACATATTTTCTTTTGAGTATTCTAGGGAAAGATCACGTATGCCTAGGTGCATATCAATTGTGCTTAGCCATGATCTTCCCATTATGATTGGGAAGTCCCCCTTGCAGTTGTTAACTTGAATCACTAAAAAATTGGCTGGATATGACCATCCATAAATAGTAGTCAAAATGTCCTCCACTAGTCCTAATGGGATAGTGATGGACTAGTTAGCTAGCTCTAAAAAAATGTTACTCTTTCTTAGTGGAGGCAAGTTCTAGGCTTTGTATATTTCTTGAGAGATTAAGTTCATACAAAAGCCTAAGTCCAAAACAGGTTTGCAAGGTTTATTTCTAGAAATTTGTAAATATATAAGAGGACTTCTAGGATCAAATAATTTCCTGGGAAAATGGCTAGCTTTAATCCAATAAATGATGACATGATTCAACATGACTATGTGTGTTGGGCATGGTTTTTGATACGAAAAAAACTCTGAATATTTGAATGGTGGTGAGTGAAACACCACTAAGTTTGGCCTAGTACTTTAAAATGAAAATGACTCAAGCCCTTTCGAAGTTTCAAAAGAAAAATTTGACTAATGTCATCCTCGGGCTCAGCATCTACAATCTCCGACTTCAACTTCTAAAATCTCCAAATTTTAAGTCAAAAATTACAAGTTTTCACAGGTGTTTGCAGGTGACGCTGCAAGTTATGCTGTAGTCATGCTGTAGCATGACCACAACATGACCTACCCAAAACAACCAGCATGACCTACTCAAAACCACTCAAATCCAAGCTCAAATTATAGATTCCAGAGTTAAACACATTTAGGCAGTAGTTTTAGACTTTAGAAATCAAAATTTGGTGTCAAAAGATCAAGTTTTCTTCACTCACGCTGGGCATGAGTGTAGCATCCACATGCTGGATGCTGGGCACAAGCTGGAAGGTCACACTGGGCGTGAGTGTAGCATGACCACAAATCAACCTACACTAAAGCTCAACTCGACTCTGAAGGCACATTAACTCATGTTGAAAGCCCTGGTAAAATAGAGATCCTCAAATTGACATCTCAACATCCTGCGGCACTCTATATATGGTTAAGCGAGCTGAGTCAAATTTCTCTTGTTGTACATTTCACTATAAATCCCCATTTGTGGGCATGTCAAGCCCTCACTATCTAAATTAGATGTACTTTCATGGGCTTGAATAACCCACGAGTTGTAAAATGTAATGTATCTAGTCAAGAACATAGCTTACGGACACACATCCAACTCTTGCCAACACACATCCAACTCATGCACAATTGTCCATTGGACACGTGTCACTGGATCTATTTTCCTATTAAATCCCAACCATTGATTCCATTCATGAATTCTGTACCCAAGCCTGGCCCAATCCTATAAATACCCTATCAATTCTCATAAAAAGGGTTGAAAATTTTGAAGGTTGGTGGCTTGGAAAGTACCGACCAGTAGCCAAGGACGCCCAGACACACTTGACTCCTAGCATCCGAACACTTTAAACATCATCCTAGGGATTATTCCTTAACCTGCCATCCATACGCATAGCTACCCTTTGACCAGTGCACATTCTAATTTAAAAAATACAATATAGTTAATTATTACCTTCCATTTACATTGTTTACATTGTTTACACTTTGTTTACAATTTAGCTCTCTTTACGCTTTATTCACAATTCAGTCTCTATGTATGCTCTGCACTTTTTTTACATTTTTTGTCACTGTTTGCATTCCTTTTACATTTTGTTTACACTGTTTACAATAACCCTAGCTCTAACCGTAGCTTACACTCAAGAAAGTCCTTGGTTGATTTGCGTGAAAACCATCCAAGGCACTCTGCCTTCGTTCCCTTTTCTAGCTTGCCCTCAAGTGAAGGCAGGGTTAGCTATGTGTGCCTGATGATCTTTCAGTATTTTTTCCCTTCTAGCCTTACACCAACAATTTAGGTCAATACAGTAAATTGGTGCTAGAAGGAGGACCACTGGCTTGTTGTTATCTGTTAAAATATTAATCACGTTACCTGTCAAAACTTTTTCATCTTATCCTTGTGAGTTACGCTGAGCTTGCTCCCTGCTGGTCACGTTGAGCTTGCTCCCTATTGGTCATGCTGAGCTTGCTCCCTATTGGTCATGTTGAGCTTGCTCCCTGCTAGTCACATTGAGCTTGCTCCCCACTGGTCATGCTAAGCTTGCTCCTTATTGGTCACGTTAAGCTTACTCCCTATTGGTCACGCTGAGATTGCTCCCTGTTGGTCACGTTGATCTTGCTTCCTATTGGTCACGCTGTGGTTGTGTCATGCCAGACTGCAGTTGATTGCAATCCAACTCAACTCATCTAGCCTAGTTTACCCACGTTCATCATGGAATCCTCCCAAATTAACCCAGTAACACTGACGATCTCTAACTTTGGGGCTAAAACTTCAAACCCTGCTACTACTACGGAATCCATAACCATTATTGCACACATAAATCCCCAAGGCCCTACATGCCAGTCACTAAGGATATGGGGCAAAGGCCCTACTTATGTGACTATTACACCTGAAGAGTGTAACTTTATCTGTGTCAAAATTCAAGCCAACCTACCTATCAACCATATAAAGAGGGAAGCAAAGAGAGAATATGAATTTATCCACAAAGGAGGACGTGAGTTGATCCCTTCAGCATTCGACATAATCCCGCTATCTGAAAACCATCATAAAGTCATATCACAGCTTCTTATGGTAAGAATTCAAGCCCTTCAAATACCTCCAATAGATCCTCAAGATGTGGAAGATGACTTTGTAGCTCGATCTGAACATGGAGATTCCTACCATACCATCAGTCCCCATGCCTATACAAACCCATTTTTCCATCCTTTCCTGGAAGAAACTGTGCTTCCTCCTTCATTCGTAAATACTCGAGCACTAGTTTCCTAACAAGAGGTACCTGCTTCCATTCCTATCTTCTCCGTTCTCAATAATATTTACTTTGATGCATCCACTTCCATCTTTCCTCCACAAGTATAGTCCCAAAAACTCCATCTCCAAACCAACGCAGGGTCAATCTTTCGACCTCAAGTAATTGGAATGCCATCGGTCATACCAGCTTCCACATCCACCCATTACATACCTCAGGTGCAGATCCATAGGGCACCATTGATTACTCCAACCCAACACGTTCAGGATGTTATTTCACAACCTTTAGCTAGGTAGTGGGTTCCACCAGGAGTTTCAATCCCGAATACCATCCCACAATGACAAACGTTAGCCCAACAACCTATCTTTCCAAAAACAATGCAAAAATTGAATCATTATCATCCACAATCCGCTCAATCCACTAGTTTTCCTACCACCAAAGAATGGGTAGACACATAGAAAATGATGCACTCATTGGTAGAAGAATTAAAATGCCTTAAAACTTTGAACAATGAGGAAGTCAAGGTACTAAATTTCTATCAAGATGACCCAATTGACCCCTCAGTTCCACCCTTAACCTTGCCAACGGAAGTCTCATTACCTCAGCTAACAAAGTACAATGGAGAGGGAGACCCAAATGCCCACCTAGTGATATTTCGAACAGAAAGTATTTTGCTTCAAGAATGGCCCCATATAATTCTACATGTTTTCTATGTTCTTAACCAAAAAACCTTAGACTGGTATCGAGCCTTACCCCGTAGCTCCATATCTTCTCTGTAGGATTTATTGAAAACCTAAAGCCACGTTAGATAGCTTGATTCAAATTAAACAAGCCCCTTTAGAGCTAGCACAGAAATTTATCCAAAGAGGGAGTGTAGCCCTAAATGAACTTCACGAGCCTATTCCTAAAATGTATCTGCTTACCATCCTTAAGGTAGCTGCAAATGACTTCATTAAATCAAAGCTTTACTATCTAAAATCTCGTACCTTGAGTCAGGAATTTGTACAAATTAAAGACATAGAAGAGGCTACACAAACAAGTAATGACCCAGCCTACTCAACCTTTAGAAGCCAACAAACGAGGAAAGATAAATCCAAAACAACGGTAGCAATAGTGGCCGAAATAGCCCAACCTAGTCATCGAGGACAAAAAGGAAAACAACTCGCTGTCCCAAATAGCTATGAAAGAACCACACCCACTCCTAGACCTAAAAATTGTTCAAATAGAAACAACAACACAGGTCATGCCCGTACCTTCAAAAGAAAATACCCCATTCAATACACATCATTGCCCATGAAGCCTTCACAATTGCTTGATC
Source organism: Gnetum montanum (assembly GCA_015680685.1). Classification (NCBI taxonomy): domain Eukaryota; kingdom Viridiplantae; phylum Streptophyta; class Gnetopsida; order Gnetales; family Gnetaceae; genus Gnetum; species Gnetum montanum. The sequence goes on from MNCI01008484.1 coordinate 1,141,146, forward strand.
AACTTGTAAATTTTGGGCTAATTCAACACAAACAAATGTCTCCTGCGCCCTCTGAAATACACGATTGATTTTGCGAATTGGCCAAAAATCCAGCCTTAGCAACAATCAATGAACCTCCCATTCCAAAATTCTTTAGGTTGGATAGGTTTTGTGAATATCACCAACGTGTGGTCATGGGACTAATTACTACTTTACGTTGAAACAAAATATACAATGCATGGTTGATAGGGGTGAAGTAGTGTTCAATGAGGCAAACCTAGTAAGAGCCCAAAATCAATCCATGGGGGTCTACAAGGATCCTCTGAATACCAATGATGCATCATATGTGATTAATACTATCCATGTGGAAGATAGACAAGACATTCCTCGAAAACATTTTTTGATTTCCAGGCCTTCAGAAAACACACCTACCCCCACATATCCTCAAACCCCTTTCACCATGCTCACATCCCCGACACCATCAAAACCATTCATCATCCATGTACCTCCTTCTATTGCAGCCACAACCACACCATCTGAAAATCAACACATTCCCTTTGTGATTCGGGTGCCAAAATGCCCTAATACACAACCCACCTCCTTTCCCCCATGACTTTTGCAAGAATGTCTTGCCGATAGACTAACAAGCGAATGTCTGGAAAGGGAAAACCATTGATGCAAATTGGGACCACCAAAGCCAACACTGCTAAACACCATTCCTATGAGCCCCCCCATTAATGAGCCTAGTAAAAGTCATCAAAAATAGGATAATGTCATGAGTTATATCCCGAAACTAGCATCTTTAATAAAAACTCCTCCACGGGAAATACGAATGCTAGGTCCAATGGACCAAATCTCTATAGACAAGAATGCCCCAAATGGTCAAGGCCTAGCAAATGTATTGACCCAGATCACACAAGCTTTGAAACAAAAGAATACTTCTTTAAGCCTATGTTCATAACGATATAGGTTAATCATTTCAAGATACTTTGGGCACATGTCGATGATGGTGTGGTAACCAATCTAATACCTTTTTCCGTCATCAAAAAACTAGTACTTACTGAAAAAATATAGCCCACGAAAACCTCTTTCTTAAAATCCTTCAGTGGTTCCCATGTTGGAGTGAGAGGTATGGTTATCTTAGATTTCATAGCTAGGGACCAATTCCCCACATCAGCTAAATTCATAGTAGTCGATGAAATTCTAGGATTTAATTTGATCCTAGGACATCCCTAGCTGGCTCAACTTAAAGTCGTATCCTCCCCAATCCATCAAGAGATGCACCTACCTTATGAGGGTTGTGAGATCATCATATATGGGGATGCAATAGTACCACCTACTTCCTCAAACCCTAGCGTGAATCAGGAATCAAAAATTGAATTTGCTGAGCCTAAGCAAGGAACCATGAACATACTTCAAAACATAACTCCAATGTTAACTTCCAATCCTACTGAAACTAAAGAAACACTAGATAATACAAACATAAGTGTCATCTCTATTGATGTCTCTTGGTTGGAATTACCCTTTGATATCACTAATGAAGGAGAAGGTGAGTATAAAATATTACCCACATGCCCAACCCCACATGTTAAACTACAAAGGATCAAGAAGCAGCTCAACAAACAGAATTAAACTAAAAATGTCTGAAATGACATTAAACTACAAATGTCCAAAATGACGTTAAACTACAAATATCTGAAATGATGTTAAACTACAAATGTCTGAAATGATGTTAAACTACAAATGTCCGAAATAATGTTAAACTAGAACTACCAACAAACATCCATAATGACATTAAACTAGCCATGGTCAGAAATGGCCGATTCTGTTTAAAAATTTCTAAAAACATTACTACCTTTGGCCCACCATGGCATAAAACTAGTAATCCTTTTTTTCTTTAACAACAGATGCAACAGTCCATCATGATTTTAAACTAATGTAGCCAGCCCGAAGTGGCTTTAAACTAGAGCCAACAGGTTACAGATTCATGAACTCCCATCATTTTACATTGAATTTTCATTTACAATTTACAAGTTACAATTTAGATTCATGCACGGTCATTGCCTTGTTTTTCAAAAATTTACCGTACATTTTTCTTTACATTTTATAAATTTATGTTACCTTTAGTTGCACGCACATGTTCATAATATACTCAAGAATACAAAGAAAAAAAATAATGAGAAACATAAAAAATAACAAAAATATATATACATACATGAGACAACAAAGGATCAAAAGAATGCAACTATTTTATACCACAATTAAATCTAGGTCATTACGTCAGTCTTTATACACTCCATCAAACATCCTAAAATCTAAAAACACTTAATGGCTTAAGCCTAACTAATGCAAAGCTCATGGATGGGGTTGATCCCCAAGATCCTCTTCATCATCTACTCCTACTCCACTAGGGCCAGCTCCATCATTAACATGTCCCTACAAACAAAAAATAGAAAACAAGACAAAACAGGTAAGGGTAATAAAGCAATTCATAAACACAAAAATCAAAAAAAATTAGTAACACTAACAATGAAAACAATGAAATCATACAAAAATAAATGTCACAATAAAACACTCACAAGTGAGGAAGGCCCTAAGTTGGTCTCCAAATGTTGTAAAATCTCCTTCTTGGGCACATTTTCCCAATCCTCCTCCAAGCCAAGATCAATGCCAACAAGTGCTTTACCTTTGTCCACCAGGGTTCAAGTAGGGCACTCAAGAGAGAACACGCCTGTCGTAGTCTCCCCAGAGGCAGTGGTAATCGTTCTCTTTGGAGATCCCTCTACCTCAGTGCACTCAACAAACCTATCATAAGAGGGTCACAAACCTAACCCATTGATGAACATCTCAGCCTAGTCACACTCAACTAACTCTTCCTTCAACCATTTCTTGTATTGATGTTTTTCATCCTTTTGGTCTTGGCCCCACTTCTGTACTTTGACAGCAAAGGATTTCCAATCCTGACATTTATTGTTCGACAAATCTATCTATGCCTTTTGTTCTGCTAAGTCCCATGTAGCCTGCACCTCACTATTCAAGACCATTCAATAACGTGCGTAGGTGATTTTGGATGAGCACCATGTGCTATCACCAGACAACCTAGTAGCAGCAAAGTCATAACTAGATTGGAGATCCCTTTTCTCCTCTCTCTCTTTTCCTAGTATCTTCTTCAATGTGTGAACCTCATCACATAGATACTTAGTCAAACGCCTTAAAGTCCAAACTGTCTTAGCATTCTGTATGACACAACCAAAAAATGCATCATAAATATTTCTTGGCACTTGCTCAATATCTCCTAGCAATTCAAGGAGAGCATCAATGTGGGTAGCTTTAGAAGGATCCCACTGGAGTTTGGCACCTTCAGGTGCACACACAAATTAGGCATGATCAAAAATAAACACAAAGAAACATAGTAAAACTAGAAAGTTAGGAAAACATGTAATGTACATGCACCTAGTTTAGGATGAGCTTCTTGCAAGTGGGTGGCTGCCTCATTAACAATGCCCATAACAAAATCCATTTTGCTAGGCATCTCGAGCCATGGCCTCAGTGGGTCTATTGATGTGGGACAAGCAAGGGTGGTTTCTTCAATTAGAACCTATGATCCTGACGCTACTTCCTGGGACATAGGTGACTTAGGAATTTCAACATCTACCCCAAAGCAGTCAAAATAATCAAGGATAACACATAAAAATCAAAAGACACAGAATCTAGATTGAGATAAAGAGGAACATACCAAAAATACCTTCGCTGTCTAGCCTAGGTGGATCACCAAGCTGCAAAGATCTATCAAAGAAATCATCAAGGACATCCCTTTCATCACTTGAATGCCTAAGTGCATCCAAGGCCTCTGCAAGCTTCATTCCCACGTTGCTTGTTCCCTCCTCCTCTTGTGTGGTAAGAATTCCTCCTTCGAGTGCATCCTTTTCTTTTCCTTCCTCCTTAGATATCGGAGCCATGACCTCTCTCTTCTTCTCTAGACTTTCCTCTAAAATAATACTAGGGCCTTAGAGTTAGTATGATATAGCTCATAAGTACATCCAATGGCATATAAACAAAAAAAGGGGGGCAAATATATAACAACAACAAAAACCACTTACCCTCCACTAGCAGTATAAACCGAATCTTCTTTGCCCTTGGGGGTCTTACATCTAGGGTAGATTCCTTTACACATTCCTTCCTTTTTACCTTTTCCTTCAACTTTCCAACATTCTCACTAATTAAGCGTTCAACCCTCTTAACAGATGTGTGCAGCTTGGGCAGTTCCAATCCCAAGCTATCATGGGAATGATGAGAATGGTTGGCCATACCTCCACTAGTAACCGATACAAACTCCTCAATGTCTTCTAGCAAGTCCTGGGACCCAATGGTGCTATATAAGTGGAAAATCCAACAGCAAAATAATTGCAAATGGTCTCTCAAAATGTAGTGGCTATCCTCATGAACTACTAGGAATTCAGCAAACCTGTCCAACTATCCCGCAAAGAAAGAAAAGGTGAAGTGGAATTTTACATGGATGCTTGAACGTAACCTGATAATTCCTCCATGAAGGCCAGATCCTAGAAATTGTGGCCAATTTTAATGCATGTCCATCTCCAAAACCGCATACATCACATGCGTAGACTCAATCCCAAGGTTTCTCCCTTGAGAAAGAGATTTGGGAAATGCCCATGCTCAAAAGAGAGGATATAAGAAGTTCACTTCCATTGATCAGGTATCCTCTTGCATCGCAAAATCCCTTGGGGTCCTTACAAAAACCTAACCACTACTCAAGTTCACTTATGACCTGACCATCCTTAGTTGCTTTGTCCATGGCTACCGTAGCACCATCCATGGGAACGCCAAAAAGATTGGAAAGAAACTCAGTGGTTAGGTGGAATGATACCTTCACTCCCTAAACCTGTGTGGTAAAATGAGAAGCATCACCACTGAAAGAGTCAACAATTGTAACCATCTTACTAGTTAGAATGCTAGGAGTTAAGGCTGTAAGCAGGTCCATCAAACCGGCCTAGGTGAGGTGACCAATAATCAAATCAGAAGCTCGCTTCTGTAACCACTTTTGTTATTGCTCTACCTCCCCATACTTTGTAAAAAGGGTAGCCTTAGTATGCCCTATAGTAATAGTAACTTCTTCAGGGGGGATGACTTCTATAAAAGAAAAACACAAAGCGAAAAGGTTAGAAAAGGGATGTGACACATAATGATGCAACAAAAAAGGGAAAATGGAGTCTAAGGTAAGGTCATTTACCATTTGTGACCAGTGAAGGGGAGGTGGGCACAGGATCAATCCTTTGAGGAAGAATTGGTCCATTAGGAGACCAATCCTTGTGTAACCAACCATGAGCCTGGCAACACTCAAAGGCTCTTGAAAATTATCTATGGGAGTCAGCAAGGACCATCTTTGTTTGTTCTAACATGGCAGCACAGAGAATGGGGTCTAGCATAAATGTCTCTAGTGCTGTGTGCATTAAAGAAAGCCCACCATCATCATTGTGCATCCCATGTTCATCAAAATGGGGCCTACATAGGAAAAGAACATTCATATTTAGATGACGACATCGAATTAAAAAAAATCACAAATTAAAGTAAGACACAAAAGAGCATACCTGTCCACTTTGTATACTATCCTGTGTGGATTCTAAAATAAAGTATGTACATGGAGGGCCAGGAAAAGTGTGTTTCTACTGTTGTAATGATTATAGGCAGGAAACTCCCACATATGAGTTAAAGAACAAGTGGATCTAGGACCCTCAGCAAGGCCTCCCTCTACTCTAAAAAGCCCTTCATTGATATCAGTGATAAAGGCTAGCATGTCTTGTGAAGACCTACGAAAAACGGTCTCAATAATATCACAAGTCATCTATTCACTTAGATGAGACCATATGACAACATTGAAATTTTGTAGTATAAACGACAAGAATGAACTAGCCCCAGGACAGAACCATATTACATGGGGCCTAATTCGCATGTCATAGGGAGGTGTGTCTGGCCCAAGGAGGCCAAACCAAGTAAGTACCCCAACAAGTTCAATAATGAGGTGAGAAGATTTAGGTCCCCTGCACATAACCAAAACATTGGGTAAGTGAAAATCCAAGAACTAACAATAGATCAACATCACATAAAACAAAAAATCACATAAACAAATATTGCACCCCATGATATGAGGACACTAACATCTATTTAGAATAATCTTATGCTTATTGGGACACATTGAAATCGATTTCAGATCAAATCCATGTTTAAATCATTAATCCCAGAAAAACAATAAACAATGTAAACAATATAAAATTCAGAAATCATTAGCATCTTCACGTTGTCCATGTCTTCCTTAAAAATACCAGAGACTAAAAACTGAAAATTCAAAAATCATGGTCATGCTGCCCCAGGGGCCAAAATTCAAAATTCATGGTCACACTACCCTAGGGGCGAAAAACTAATTTTCATGGTCACGCTGCCCAGGGATCAAAATCTAAAAATTGCAGTCACGCGGAGTTCCCTGAAAATCCAAAAATTTTGCAGTCACACTGGGCCCTTATCCCTAGGTTACGCTGCTACCAGCCTTCCAACAAAGTCACGCTGCCTTGGCAGCCAAAACATGTAGGGAGTCACATTGCCCTAGAGCCAAAATTCTATAACCCACGTTGCTCTCTAGAAATTGAAAAACCCTGCCCAAGAATTATAGGTCACGCTGTACCCAAAACTAAAAATTCAAGATCTTGCTGCCCTAGGATTAAATCCAAAAACCCCATGAAAAATTCAAAATTTCATTCATGCTGGGTTCCTTCTGAGACCCAAATCTAAAATAGTCACGTTGAAATCGAAGAATCGCAGTCATGCTAAAATTCAAAATTTCAGTCATGATGAGATTCAAAATCTAAAACCATCACACTGAAACCCAAGAATCGCAATCACACTGAAATTCAAAATTTTGGTCATGATGAGATTCAAAATCTAAAATAATCACGCTGAAGTTCCCCAAGAAATCAAATTTTTTGCAATCATGCTGCCCTCTAAAACTGAAAAACTTTTTGCATCAAAAATTCGAAGTCACTTAGTCCATTCCCTGTCCAAAAATAATTTAGAAAATTTACAAGTAACACTAAATTTTGTAGTCATGCTACCAAAGACGGAAAGATGCTCATGATGCCAAGAAGGAAGATAGAAAAATTCCAAGCTCACGTTAACCTCCCCATAGTAGTCACGCTATAAGAAGCCCTAAAATCTATGAAACAAAAAGAGGAAGACTGAAACCATGCCTCCCTAGCCAAAACCAAAAATTCACAGCTCATGTTGTTCATGTTCATGCCATAAAACAAAAAATCCCAAAAATCACAGCCACAAATTCTTACCCTAGGTAACGCTACTTGCAAAAATGCCAAAGAAAAATTAGGAGCAAGAAATTTACCTGTGCAAGGCCTTCTTCCACATCAGAATCCTAACTTGGGGGAGATTTTGAAGGAGCTCTTCACTCTCCTCCATGAATGCCAGGGCTGCCTGCTTCCTTCCCTTGTCCTCGCTTGCCTTCCCCTTGCCCTTGTCTTTCATGGTCATGCTGACACTAACGCTAATTCCTTGGCTCATGTTGCACTCTGGGAAGGTCACGCTATTCTTCCAATTGCCAGTAACTCATGATGACAAAAATGAGGCTTTCTTTTTCAAAATTCTCTTTTCTATCCCTCCCTAGTAATTTAATTTTATTTATTTAATTTTTGGCCTTTTTATTTTAATTCCTCTTCTCATTTTAACTACATGTTGTTGTTCAAGCCATCTTTGCCTTATGCTTGCCCAAATTTCCTTATCATTCCAATCCCCCAAAATTGGGCCTAAGATTTCTTATGAACAAAGGAGGAAACTACAGACAATCAAAGAAAATAAATAAACATATATAAACACTTGAAAATTCTATAAAATTTCATAAAAATTTAAAATTTTCATGACCTTATTGTCCACTTTAAAATTTAAAATTTAAATATAAAGTTTAAAAGTCAAAAAAAATTTACACTCAGTTCAAATGGAAAATCAACATATGGCCTTGTATGGCCTTAAACTACCACATGGCCCGATATGGCCTTAAACTACCATGACTTCCACCACATATCCTAATTTTTTTAGTACATAGTTTAATTATCCTATGTTCATTTACACTTTGTAACTCTCCTACCAAGGGAATGTCTCTTACTTCGCTCCTATTTTAATTGGTAGGAGTGAGCACCATGGCCACCAAAAACATCCTCTCAACATTGTCTCTCAGTGGACCATACAAAGATGTAGAAACAGCGATCAAACTAGAATCCTTGGACCTAAATCCATCCACCTATACCGATTTGATAGCCTCCACTCAAGAAACATTATACTAGCCTAAAAACATGGCTAAAACTCTAGATCTAGAAGCTAACAATATCACTGAAGATCCTCTAGTTGAAATCCCCATCACCACAGTCAATGACGAAGCTAGAACCTTGAAATTAAGTGCCCTACTAGACTCACAACTCGTAGGTGGCATCACTCAGGTGTTAAAAGACAACATAAAAATGTTTGCATGGTCATATACAGACATGCTAAGACTAGACCCTCTGATCATCCAACACAACATTATTCTTGATGAAAAAATTAAACCAGTAAAGCAAAAAGCACAAAATGTTAGACCCAAAGTGGCCTTAGTAGTCCATGCTAAAATCACAAAGCTCTACCAAGCTAGTTTCATCCGAGCCATCAACTTTTCCGATTGGGTATCGAACATTGTTGTAGTTCCTAAGAAGAACGGTAGTATACACATATGCATCAACTTTCGTGATCTCAATGTAGCTACTATAAAGGATGATTTCCCATTACCTAGCATTGATCAACTTATTGACATGACTGCTTGACATGTGCTATTGTCCTTCATGGATGGATTTTTGGGCTATAATCAAATAAGAATCAATCCAGAACATCAACTTAGGATAGCTTTTATGACACCTTGGGGCACATTCTATTATATGATGATGCCATTTGGCCTTAAAAATGTAGGTTCCACATATCAGCGAGCAATGACATACATATTTAGTGATTACATGCTCAATTTTCTCAATGATTATGTTGACAATATAGCAGTCAAATCTAAAACAATTGAACAACATGCAAAAGATATAGACTTAGTTCTTAAATGTTGTCTCAAATATAACCTTAGGCTTAACACAAAGAAGTGTGTCTTTGGTGTTAAAATGGGCAAAATGCTTAGTTTCCTAGTCTCTGAAACAGGGATACAGGTAGACCTCAATAAGGTCAAAGAAATAACCAATATGCAACCACCAAGAAACCTCATCAAACTACAGGGCCTCCAAGGTAGACTGGAATTTATTAGATGCTTTATCAAAAGGCTAACGGATAATTTGAGGCCCATGCAACATCTATTACGAAAGAATTTACATTTTCAATGGACTCAACAATACCAAGAAGCATTTGAAAACATAAAATAAGAGTTGGCTCAACTACCAACTGTTTATCCTCCACAAAGTGACAAACCTTTCTACATCTATCTTGCAACTTTCGGTTCCTCCATTACATCCATGCTTTGTCAAAAATGTAAGGATGGAGTTGAAATCCCTGTATATTACCTAAGCTACGCATTAATCGCCTATGAACAAGGATACAACAACGTAGAAAAATCATGCCTTTCCCTCGTTATCTACTTCAAGAAATGGCAGCATTATCTCTTCCGTAATTAGGTTTACATCATTTGCAAGGATAATGTTCTTTGTGCCATCACTAATAACATCTATGAGTCAAATAGGTTATCTAGGTGGAAAGCGATGATTGCAGAATTTGACTTGCACTATGTCACTCAATCTTCCAAAAAAGGTCAAGCAATAGTCACGCAACTAACTGTCTCTCCAACGCATGATCAAATGATAAAAAACCCCAAATTCTTGGATGAGAATGTTAATAGTATAGACACTGTACCGAATAACTACAAGGCAATCCTCTACTTTGATGGAGCTTCAACCTCTCGAGAAGGAAGTGAAACACCACAAAATTCGGAGCTTAGTACTTGTCTGACACCAAACAGGACCCTGGAACTCACGAACGGCGCCGGCTGCATGATCACAACACTTAGTTTTTGCTAAGTACATGGTGCCAGTGTATACACTTTAGCATATATGCCAAGATCACACATATAGCGTATACGCCCAGCATTCCAGTGTATGTGTCCAACGTATACGCCTGGCAACCCCGCATATACGCCCGGCTCTCCAGCGTACACGCCCGGGTACTGTAGGTGCACACACTCGATGACAGGATCTCCAATGACAGCATGAAGATAACACCGAAGAGCAAGAATTGAAGAAAGTGGCAGTCTTCAGCGTATGCGCCCAGCATGTACACCCAGTCTTCAACGTATGCGCCCAGCGTGTACGCCCAGCATTCCAGCGTATACGCCCGACATGTATGCCCAGCATTCCAGCGTATACTCCCAGCGCTCCATCTCCACCCAGTTCACGCCCAGCATTTTCAGCGTATATGCCCAGCGTATACGCCAACCTGATGCGGCATATACACCTAGCAGTTGTAACATTTTGTATATTTGTAAAGTGTATGCACCCGGTCGACGCGCCACGTGTCTCCCATCCCGAGTCTAGCGTAACAACCTGTCTAAAACCCCCATTTTTCGACTTCCTCTGGACAATTGGCAAAATCCCAGAGCACACCAAAAAACATTTACGCTGCACAAAAGAGCAAGAAAACCTTCTTACGCTGGGAAGCCCTGCACGCTGCGGATCCAGTCTCTTACGCTTCGCTCATCCTACAAACCGTCCAAGTCACCTCTGTGTACGCCGGGGCTTTTCGTCCGCCTTGTGTTCCCACAACTACGTTAGACCGGTGCACTTTACTCTGACTCTGTAATTCCATCGTTTCATTTGCTACAAGTTCTTTTACAATTTTATGTCAATTTGGCCCACGCTTCGCTCACGCTTCGTTTGCATCTGTTTACGTTTTACGCTGTTTTCGCTTCATTTACACCTGCACACCATTTACGCATAACCTAGCGTATAGCATTTTGCGTACGCACGGGGAAATCCTTGTCTGATCCGCGTGCGGACCACCCAAGGTACTCTGCCTCTGTTGCATTCCAGCATGCCCTCAGGCGAAGGCAGGGTCCTTTGTATCCATCCCGTGATCCCTCGGCCTCTATTTTTCCTTCCAGCCGGAGACCGATGATTTCAGGCGGTACAGGAAGTACTACAACTATTTTAACATACCCCTTTGGAGAAATCCAACACTTTGCCTACCGTTTAACATTTTCTTGCACCAATATGGCAGAATATGAAGGTATTCTTAGAGGTCTTCAAGTACCATTAACTTCGGGAATCCCATGCCTTGTAGTTTGAGGGGATTCACAATTAGTCATTAATTAGGTCACTGATGTTTACTCATACAAGGCTCTCCATTTGCAATCATATTGTGATTTTACCAAACATTTGTAGAGAAAGCTAGTAGATACGGATTTACAACATGTCCCCAGAAGCGAAAACACCTTTGCTAATGCACTTGCCACACTAGCCTTAACCATGACACTTGAAATGTTTCATGCTTTTCCTAGCTCTATAACAAGTTGTGCTGAACCCATAATTAACACTCTAGATGAAGTACCTGTAGCATCTGTTAGTACAACACATGCAATAGAATGTTATGATGACATAAAAGAGTACCTTCTAAGAGGTGAACCTTCACAACACTTGACAAATGCTCAAAAAGACACCATATGAAAATGTTCTGGCCAATACGGATTAATAGGAGACACTTTGTGTCATAAATCATATGAAGGTATTCTGCTAATGTGTGTTAGTAGCATTGATAGTCAAATGATCGTAGAACAAGTCCACGAAGGACTTTGTGAAGGACACATAGCACCTAAAGTAATAGCAATAAAGATTAGGCGCTTAGGTTACTACTAGCCACACATGGAATACGATTGCATCTCCAAGGTCAGAACATGTGACATTTGCCGAAAGCATGGTAATCTAATACATAGGCCACCTAACGAATTACATACTGCACAAATCACATGGCCATTCCAAAAATGGGGTTTACACTTAATTGGACCAATAATTCCATCATCTTCAGTAGGCCATAGCTTCATTATCATTGTGACTAAATATTTCACAAAGTGGGTGGAAGCTATTCCCCTTAGGAAGACTACCTCAAAACACATTTGCACTTTCATAATAGAAAATATCGTGACCCGTTTCGGTATTCCAATGACCATCATTACCAACAATGGGCCACAGTTCAGTAGTGTAGATACTAAAATCTTCTGTGAAAGTCTAGGCATTAAACATGCATTTTCATCACCTTACTACCCACAGAGCAATGGTCAAGTGGAGGCTACAAACAAAACTATCATCATGGTGCTTAAAAAATGCTGAATTAGAGAAAGAAGCAATGGAATGAACAATTAGTCTACGCGTTATGGGCTTACAAAATGATACATCGAACATCCATAGGTAAAACTCCATATAGTCTTGTGTATGGATTTGAAGCTCTTTTACCTTTATAATTGCAGGTTCCCTCATTGCGGATAGCTCTCTCCAGCCTCCTCGATGAAAGTTAAAATAATGAATTACGCATTGCTGACCTCGATTCGGTAGAGGAGGAACATGTATGAATGCTTGATCAAATAGAATAGTATCAAAAACAATAGAGGCAAAGGAATAAGCACGATCTCCATAAACGCCCAATCAAAGAAGGAGATCTAGTCCTTAAGGCCGCCCATGAACATCAAGATAAATTCTCAGCCAACTAGGAAGAGCCTTACTTGGTTATCAAGGCATACAATAATGGAGCATTCAAACTTGTTGATATGGATGGAAATGAGTTTGCCAATCCTACAAACCACTTGTACTTGAAACGATACTATGTCTGACAAACTTGAGGTACGTCATAGTCTTGCCATCATGACTTAAAACTAATACCATAGAGTAGTCCTGGCATCATGACTTAAAAATGATACCACAAAGTAGTCTTGGATTCATGATGATAAACTGACACCACAGAGCTCTATCTGGTATGACACTAAACTGCTACATCTGTTTGCCATGATATAAAACTAGCACCTAGATTCCACTAAGACTCTAAACTGGTTTGCCTCTTCATAGTCCGCCACAATGCTAAACTAGCACCATCCAAGGGGTTATGACGTGAAACTAATTGACAACAGAATGCTAAGACTATAAACTAGTGACATCATCAACAACTAGGTGAAACTTGAAAAGATGTGTTGCTGTAGTTGGTTGTTCACGTTCCACAAAGACTTGCTACATGATTTGTCTCATGGACACTAATGAAGCTGATGTTGTTCATAATTCTGTCTGCATTGAAAATTGCACATGTTAACTCCATCTCCTTGTTTAAAGTGCTTAGTTAACTGATTCATTTGTGCTCTTCTTGTTTTCTTAGAGTTGTATTTGTAGGATAACACGCCGGAGGCATTCGTGTATAGATGCACTTCATCGTAACGACAAAGTATCACATTCTTCCTGATGCATGTAACTAGGTCAATCAATCCATTCATAGGTACATTCCCAATTCTTGAATACATTTCCCATTTCCCCATCATGTCCCAATTACACCCCTAGATACATTCCACTCAGCTCAAAACTCTTGATACACTATTACAGACTATGACTCTCCAAGCAGTTGCAACGTAAAACACAGTGTACAATGCATGACACAAAATGCAAGCACTCAAACACAAGCACAGCACTAAAAGAAAGCTCTTTCAAAAAGAACAAAAAAACTAAAAATAAAGATAAAATAAATAAAAAACAAAAGAAAAGAAGAAAAAAAACAAGAAAAAGAACAAAAAGTTCGAAGAGCAAAATGCACAAAAAAGGTCTTCATGACCCCATTAACATCATAAACCATAGACTATTCGCTTTTCTTATACAAGCCCCAGGCGAGAAGACAATTGTTTTGAAAAACTAGTAACACTTGTATCTCAAAGAGATCATGTTGTACATCATCATGTGGCTTTGGCTATTTACAACGGGCCCCGTAAACACTCTATAAGAGTCCCATTTCTCCAAAGAATGCACCTCCAACGTCCTGGTTCTGAGTCTACTGAACACTGGCTATTGACAAGGACCAAAGATATAGCTCATTCACGTGAGAGCATTTCCTCTCCCACAATCCTAGTAGCAATTATAACCCTTAACCAACTCCTGGCCTTCCCTGGTTACAACCAATCCCTTGAATCTTGAATCACATTCCCTCGACCCCATGTACATTTGAAAATGACATGATGACACCCAACCAAGTGCCGATAGCTAATGTTTGACACTTGGTTGTTTATGGTCTTTTGCACTTCTTTGTTGATGCCTCTCAGGTGGATTCCTTCAAAAATCAACAAAGAGGGTCTAATGAAACATCACTAATTTCAACCTAGTACTTTAAAATGAAAACAACTCAAGCCCTTTCAAAGTTTTGGAAGAAAAATTTAACTAATGTCATCCTAGGGAATCCTCGGGCTTAGCATCTATAACCTCCAACTTCAGCTTCCAGGATCTCCAAATTTTAAGTTAAAAATTACAAGTTTTCATGGGTGTTTGTAGGTGATGCTACAGGTTACACTATAGTCATGCTACAGCATGACCATAGCATGACCTACCCAAAATACCCAATGTGATCTACACAAAACCACTCAAATCCAAGGTTAGATTCAAGATTCCAGAGTTAAACACATTCAAGCAGTAGTTGCAAACTTCAGAAATCAAAATTTGGTGTCAAAAGTTCAAGTTTTCTTCAATCATGCTGGAGTTCACGCTGGGCGTGAGTGCAGCGTGAATGAAGCATCCACACGTTGGGCACATTGGATGCTAGAAACATGCTAGGCACACTGGACATTGGGCACACTGGATGCTAGACAAGCTAGAGGTCACACTAGGTGTGAGTGCAGCATGATCACAAATCAACCTACATTGAAGCTCAACTTGACTCTGAAGGCACATCAACTCAAGTTGGAAGCCCTGGTCAAACAGAGACCCTCAAATCAACATCTCGACATCCTACAACACTCGATCCATGGTCAAGTGAGCTAGGTCAAATTTCTCTTATTAAAAATTTCATTTTAAATCCCCATTTGTGGGCATCTTAGGCCCTCATGATCTAAATTAAATGTACTTTCATGGGCTTGAATAACCCAAAAGTTGTAAAATGCAATGTATCTGGTCAAGAACGTAGCTTGCTGACACACATCCAACTCATGCACAACTATCCATTGGACACGTGTCACTAGATCTATTTTCCTGTTAAATCCCAACCATTGATTCCATTCATGAATTCCATGCCTGAGCTTGGCCCAATCCTAAAAATACCCTGTCAATTCTCATAAATAGGGTTGACAATTTTGAAGGTTGGAGGCTTGGGAAGTATTGACCAGTATTCAAGGACACTTAGACACACTTGATTTCTAGCATCTGAACACTTTAGACATCATCTCGGGGCTTAGTGCTTGACCTACCATCCATATGTGCAACTACACTTTGACCAGTACACATTCTTTTTTAAACAATAAAATACAGTTCATTATTGCCTGCCATTTACATTATTTACTCTGTTTATAGTTTGTTTACAATTTAGCTCTATTTATGCTTCGTTTACAATTCAGTCTTTATTTATGCTTTGTGCTCTATTTATATTTCATGTCACTATTTGCATTCCATTTACACCATTTATGATAACCTTAGCGCTAACTGTAGCTTACGCTCAGGGAAGTCCTTGATTGATTTTCGTGCAAACCATTGAAGGCACTCTACCTTCGTTTCCTTTTCCATCTTTCCCTCAAGCAAAGGCAGGGTCAGCTGTGTGTGCCTGATGATCTTTTGGTGTCTGTTTTTCTTCCAGCCTTACACTGAAGGTTTAGGTCAGTATAGTGAGGTATTTCGAGAATTAGCCACTTGTGGTTGTAAGGACTTATTTGGATTGTTGGTTCTAAAGAAAGGTCTCTTCTTTGTGTGGTTTTTTGAAGCAATAGTAGATTGTCGGTTGGCATCCCTTGTAGCATTACGTTGCTATGGCTAGGTAGGGAGCTCACCCTGTATAGTTGGAGCATGTGGTAATGGAGCTAAGCATGGAAGAGCTACAATCGAATGAGAAGGATAGTATGTTTATGAAACATCACCCCTAGGAGAAGGATTTCTATAGCACTCATGGATTTGGTAGTGAGGCTAAAGAGTGACATGATTAGTGGAGTCACATGGAGAGATTGGCTGCTGCACGTAGTATCCATACAAGTCAGGTTGACAGTAAAGGTACTATTGATGTGGTGGTGGCATTCCCCATGATTATGGATGTTGCCACTGTTGATATTGTTCATTTGGTTGTGGTGGAATTCCACTTGGATAATACATCAAGGGTTGGTGGAACTACCTTGGGTTACCTTGAGGATAAGGTAACCTTCAGGGTGTTTGTCGTCTATCTAATCATGGGTTTAGTACATACACCTCAAACTCTTGTAGATGTGACACTACTGGGAAACATCCTTTAGGATGGTTATATTGGCATATCTCAAAATTTTCATCATTGTCTATGTTTGAATCCACAACCTCTTTAATGATGGAAACTTTGCCCTTACCCTTGTTATGTGCATATTCAGCTTCCTTATTGTTCCTCCTCTCACAGTTACTACTTTGCTCTCTAGACTCCTCTACTATTTTTAGAAGAGTTTAAAATTTATCATCTAGTAGTTTTACATTTGATCTACCTTTTCCGATACTTCTGATGCAAATTTTTGAATGGGAAAAGTTTTCCTATTCACCATCTCTTCAAGTGGTTACTCTTCTTCATCCTCATAAAATCTAACTTCCTTCTTGTGGAGGGAAGGGTCTCTATTATACTCCTCCATGCTTTCTCTTTTTATTAACTCACCTTCCTCCTTGGTAACTCACTCTAGCAATCTTTGTACTTGATGAGCGCTAAGCTCAAATAGTCTTCCTTGGGCATAAGTCCCAAGGGTTCTTCACATTTTGTACCTAAGCTCGTCTACCAAATGACATAGTTGTTCTATTTTCAAGTAACCATGGATAAGGAAACAATGTAATAATGCATAATATCAGCCCATGGTAGCATCCATGGGTTCGTATCCTCCTTGTTTTCATCCTTGGATTTGCTTACACAGGTTGGACACTTGAGAGTATGTTTGGTACTTATCATTGAATAGCTCTAACATTGTACTCCATTGATGAATAAATTCTAGTTCTAAGGATTGGTACTAGCTCTCCACTTCCTTGATTAGTATCTATGAAAACAACTTTAGTTTTTACCACTCATTTTCTATATTTTTCAAGGCACATGCATCATGAAATTATTGTAGATGGTTTTAAGGATCAACATTGTATCCCCCTTCAAATTTTGGGGTGTTGTTCATGTCTAGTATTTTGATCCTACTATCTTTTTGGTGCCTTGTTGGAATCCTAATAGCCTCTATTATATTTAACATGCTTCAGGTGGTGAGTAGGGGTTCATCGTGATCGTAATGTCTATGGTGTCTATGATGTCTATGATGCCTATGTTGTTCCCTACTCTCCCTTCTTTTGTGGTGTGTCTCTCTAGAATGCCCTCATCACCTTTCTCAACTGTTTTGTCTATGATCTCTATTTCACTTACCATTATCCTCATGGTTTTTTCCTTTACGACTACATTCAGATCCTAAAGGAGACAAGGAAGGAGATGATGAAGATTAAGAGGAAGGAGGATTGGCAGCATGATGATGCCTACTACTTTCCCTTCGATGGTCGTGGCCTCGAATGCAATTACGATCGAAATGTCCATCATTGTCACATGTTCATGTTCCTTTTAGGGACCCTTTATGTTCATTGGTATCAGAACCTGGGTTATGGATAGTTGAGTGAAGATTGTGATACAAAACACCTTGACCAAAGTCAACAAGAGGAACATTGTTTTGTGGAAAACTTCTTGAAATAGGTTCACCACCCTCGTTTTCACCTAGGACATATGGAACATTCTAAGACAACTTTCCCTTCATGGATTTGTAATGTCTCTATTGCTGTAAATCCCTTTGGCATTGTGCGTCCATGGGTTGATAGTCTCTCGAGTCTTGTTCATGCACAACATACTTCAATTGTAAGTGCTACATACCAATTCGTGTGAGAGCACAAAGAAGCATGCTTAGCATTAAGCGATTAGGAGGTAGCACTATGTTACCTTCTAAATCATGCCATCATAGTTTTTTTTCTTAGTGGAGGATAAAGCTAAAATCAGGTACATACTCATCGAGATGAGTGTATACCAAGTGAGACTGTTGGGGTACTAGTGGATTGTCATGTGTACTACGCCTCTGATTGTTCATTGTGTTAGACCTAGGTAGTCAAGCACTCTCATAAAAAGAAGGAGGCATGATTAACTATTCAGTGCACAATACTTTTCTTTTGATGATTGTAAGATAACTAATCCTAAGGGTTCATTCCAATGATTAAACGATTTCACAAGTTCTAATTAGTGAACAAACAACAAATTCCTTGATAATGGTGCCAATGATGAGTGGCGAGGTACCCCTACACTCAACCATACAAATACGAGCATTCACGCACAATCCATTCAAACTCCAAGGACTAAGTGCTTATGCACCTTTACAAAACAAGGATGGGTTAGGCAATCATTGTCTTCCCAAGCTTAGTTGTATGGCATGATTATATGGTTAAGTAAACTTGAGGTATTTGATTTTTATGATTTTTATGTTTTATGTTCCTAATGCTTAAAATGGAGAAATGAAATAATTTAATAACTAATTTGACTTAACTAAACAACTATCCTCTAACTAATTCGAACACTAGCATCTATTACCACTCTCCGTACACATCCTAAATTAGTGCAACACTACTAGGATTGCCAAACGCTAATCGTTACTAGGTTACCAAGTGTTCCAGGTATGTTCAAAGTGGTTGTACTAAGTGTGCTTACTTGTTGAAAATGAATAAATCAATAAAAGCAACATCAATTAACTAATGAAAGCATTAAATAACTATAAATAACATCAAATGCAATAAATAAGCTATCCTGAATGTTACAAGGTTTATCACAACGTGTGTCTTTATTTCTAGACACAAGGTGTGCTCAAGTACACAATGCTTGAATAAAGATCCATTCACTTTATGACTCCTACTGTGGACACTCAGAATTAATTTTAACTCTAAAAAAAAAACTACAAGAGTTTAGGTAAGGGACTAACTATCTAATGCAAAAGCAAGTGCACCTGCCTCTTATTTATAGGTTATAATACAGGTTCCGACATCGGATGTTCGATATCTCTTAGTAGGCCTTAATATCATGGACTTGATATCGCGGATGCGATATTGCGACTCATCAACATTCTACCAATCAAAGTCTTGTATTAGATCCATTTGGATCTCTTGCATCATCATCACATATGTAGCTCACTCATTCATCATTAGCTTACTATATGAGCATTAATGAAGCTCCTAAATGGTTTTCCCATACACACAAATAAAAACACTCCAAAATAAAGGCAAATTTTGTAATTGATTATCCGTTAGGCTAAGAAAGATATAAAACTATAACTAAGTCTACTAATCATTATTAATCATACAAAAAATAGTAAGAAAATAAAAATTTAACATGATGTAAAGGATTTCTCCCCCCAAGACTAATCCATGTCTATCACCTAGGAAGCCTCACAGTCTCACATTAAGCATTAAGCTCAATCAAAGATGAAAGATGTTCATTAGGATACACTAGGTGTTAATCCAAAAATCTTTTATCTAACACATTTGAATGGCATATGATTTTGGCATAATAAGACTAGGAAGGATCATAAGTTATTCTTTTTAAATTTTTCCTTCTAGTCTCATTCCTTTTTTGAATCTCAAGATAAAGATCTTAGAAAATTAACTTTACATTAGTAGTGCTTATCTTCTAATCTAAACACCATGAAATCAATGGGATACAAATAGCTTGTAACAAAGGTGGTGATTTTACTTACCCATCCCATGGAGTATATATAATATTAGTCAACTATCCTTAGACTAATGTTAGTACACTTTAAGCATTAAGAACCTAGAAAGGGGGGATGAATAAGTTCCTAAGTAAAATCATACCTATCACACAACATACAAAATTTTATGTGGTTCCCCAATTTGGGTATTTCCATAACTGAAGGGTAGAATTTGTGCATAACTTTGGAGTTTGATTCTCTATCAAATGTGATTTGAAGGACACCACATCCTATACAAGCACTGAGCTCCACATTGAAGTGTTTCATTGCTATAAAACCACTCAACCCCACAAAGTCCCAACAAGTGCAAAATGTGGTTTCAAGAACATCTACCTATGATTTCTTTCTTTTCGATAAAGACATCTACTGTTTCTTAGAGACCTTTCCTCAACTCTTTGAATTATGATTCTTGAGGCTTTCTCTCATTAATTTTTCTTGTTACCAATCCTTGGAGCATCTTCATTTTCTTTTTAGTCTTCGATTTTAGTCCATGCTTATTCATGTTTTCATGTTGACTCATAAGATCTTCATATTGTCAAATCACTATAGATCTTATTTTCCTTGACTCATTAGTCCTTATGTGGAGTTCTTGTTCATGTCCTATAAACATGTCATCCACAATAAATATTTTTTATTCTTCATTTTCCTTAGGATTTTGACACACCACAAGCGAAAAAATATCCTACTTTTTGGTGATGTCCAAAACCTAATAAAATTGGTTAGTATGTTTAGAAATCAATTCAATTAAAGATGATACATCCTTACTACAATACTCAACTCATACGTCATTTCACATGATTAGATCACAATCACAAATAATATCCATAATAGCACAATCAGTTTGATCTCTATGTATCTAATTCACATTATGAAAACATTTTAATCATAAATGATATCAAATTTCAAATTCTCCCTAGTTTTGGACATCATCAAAAAAAGGAGGGTAGCCTAAAAATAAGATAGGTCAAAAGAATGCACAATATTCATCCAAGTAGGATCTTATAAGGGTTTATAAATATAGTTCTATAAACATGAAATTTCATATGAACAAGTACATACATATTTAACCCATAAGGAATTTTTAGATTAGTCTCTAGTTCAAGGTATAAATCAATTTATAGGATGTCCATATGGATTAAATGTATCTTGAGGAAGTTTAAGGTATATTATCCATTCATTTACAAAACTTCATAAGATGCTTTCATAATGAAAGTATGAGTACTTCTTGCTTTAGTTCATATTAGCAATAAAGGTCTTAAGTACTCCAAGAAGATATATTCATAGTGTATAGTACTATCATAAAGATACAAATGTCTGGAAAATTAGTTAAGTAGAGCACATTTCGGAAAATTGTTTCATAGGGATGATAAACCAAATTCCATTTAAGAGTTGTTCCTTATTTGTTCACAAAGTTAAAATTAATGACCCACAACTAATTCAAACATAACTAAGCTAACAATTTCAATTAATGTCCAAGAGAATTTAAAACCAAAGGCTAAAGTCTAAAGTTTTGGAATTAAGACACATGTAACTTTTCTAAATAAGTCATTATTAACAAATAAATCAATTTCACATGATTCAATAATTCAACTAATATTCTACTCCTTTTGAGGCATCAATAAAGGCTTCATAATTCATGTCAACATAGTAAATACATATATATCTGACTTTCAAGAATTAGATTAATGCTGACTAGAAGGGTCAAAACAAAATAACTTACCATGCAAAATATCTCAAGAGCAACTAAACATATCCTTAACAAGATGTCCATAAATTAATTTATATATAGCCATGTCAAGTTTAAATACTAGCACCAAAAAAAATATATCATAAGGAAAAATATCCAAAAGATATCTTAATCAAAATTAACTCATAATTTTACCTTGGATGTTTTTTCATACTCTAAAATGAATAGTCCTCTTCTTCTTCATTTTCAGTGGTGGGCATTGGAGTGGGAGGTCGTTCTACTTGAGTGTCTATTAGCAAAAGCCTCAAAAAACACCTCGTACATCAATGGCCTATAAGATGTACAACTCCCCCTGCATGCATGCTTGTATTTCTTTCTAGTGTATTTGGTCATAATGCATTTGATGTGGAGATATTCGTATTCTCCACTTGAACCTTTTAGGATCTTCATGCTACATAGAAATTCTATGATTAAATGTGAAGACTAAGGTCTCCCATTAGTAATATCCTTCAAAGAAGAAGATGAAAATATTTTTAATACTTTTTGTAGTCAATATCCTTCTACATAGTTTACAAGGAATCCATTTTTAAAAAAGGTTTTGACCTAAAGCTAATTTCTTTATTATCTTTCTTATTTAAAAAAATTGTGTAATTCAACAAGACTTATAAAAATCTTGGATAAAAAAATTAGTAAGCATATATCAAAACAAATTTGTATTTCTTGATCATTCAACTATCCCTTTCCTTATTAATTTCCTATATAACTTTGTCCAAATAGATGACATCTTATGATAAATAAGGATGCAAATCCATTCTAGATCCTCAAATTCAAATCTACTTTTAAAACTAAATGTTTTAAGGATATGCAAGAAACTGAATAGTTCAAAAGACAACACAAGAGATAGTCATACTAGTTTGTTTTCTTTTTCTACAAATTAAAGAGATATTTTTCACTTAAAAAAGTATTCAAAAATTAACACACATTTTAACTAGTAATCAAGGAAATAAAAACTTACCATGACTTACCTTACTTGCTTATTATATAAGAGAAAATTCAAGAACTTTGAGATGGAATCCTCTATCATGGAGTATATCCTTACCTTTTAATTTTCCTTCATTTATTTCATCATTGATATATGGCAATCTTTATTTTTCATGTTCTCCAAGATAGGAGAATCTATGATCATCCATTTTTCTAGAGATGTTTTCAACTTTCAACTCATTCTTATTCTAGGTTATTGCACCATACAAAACATAGTTACTAGGTTCATTTTTACAAGACCAAGCATCAATGCTATTTTTTCCAATAAGAGGATAACCAAAATCTTGTTTAATTCCACAATTTTTACAAATAAAAAATGTGTTCTTTTCAAGAATAGGGTTATCAACCCTTATTATACTAGATATGAAGCTCATATCCTTTTATGGAATTTCTTCCAGATCTTCACTCACAAGCTAATTTTTGTGGATCTCTCCTTGAGAATCCCTACATTTCTCTTCAACTAATGGGGTTAGTAGTTGCATATTAGCCTTTATTTTTGAGATTTATCCTTTTAATTTGGAATACAAGGTATGAATTTTAGAAAATTTTCTATTCATACTTTTCTTTACCTTCTTAGATCGATAATGTAAGATAATAATTTCTTCATGTAATTCACTACACATTTCATCATACTTACCTTTTGGTCCATTAGAAATTTGTATTGAATTTTCATTGGTAAGGGTCATGCAAATGAGCTAAGAATCTTTTCTAGAGTTATCCACTTCTTCTTCACTTTTCTCACCATCATCCTACTATTGGCACATTTGGCCATTCCATGGAACAGTTAAAATATTTTATTCAAAATATTGGAGGAATCTATGGTTGTAAGTAAAGTACAGCTTTAGTGTTGAAGGTTGATGGGTGTTTTTAGAAGATTGATTCACTAGTAAAAATTTGATGTTGAAGCCTTTTGGGTACAAGATGAAAGTGCCGGATTATTCCCTTGTCAAAGATCAGAAGATAGTAAAATCAGTAAGGAAGGGAGTATATTATTTATGTAAAAGGCACAAAGTTACAGACCTGGTTGATTAAATTCGGTCGTATCCTTAAGACAACATTTGAAATTTCATGTAAAACAAGAATTAATCAAAATCAGCAACGCCTCGAGTGTTTTAAAAATTGTGCAGAATCAGTGAAGGGAAAAGAAGACCACGGTGTTACTGGGCAATACATGGCCACCATAAAACCACGGCCAGGCCAACAAACATCGCCACAGCCATTGCTCTACGCCGCCGCAGCCATTGACATTGCTGATTTGCTGATTCAACACAAGCACGAAACGTTGGAGGCGATCTCAAGGTGCACCGAAACCCCACAAACTACCGCACGACATTCAGCCTAACGCGGGATAATTGTTACGATTTCGGTGGTGTGGCTGCAACGATTCTGAAGGTTTCTGCAAGCGGTTTCAGCAGAATGCAGAACTATAAAACATTAGCCCTTGGTTCTACAATCAATGGCAATGGCAGTAAAGATTCAAGGGAAAATTTTCTAACAAAAACGTAGGAAGCCCTAAATCAATTTTGGGGGCAAAATAGAAAAATTTTCAGCAATTGAAATCCTCTGTTTGGGCGCGTTGTTCTTCAAAAAACCCCTTTCTTCTCCAACACGCGACGGTAGAGTCGGATTGCAGCTGCAAAGCCTTTTCCCACGGTGATCGTCGGTTACAGGGCCTTATTGCGCGAGGACAATTTGAATCGGTGGCTTCGGATGATGCTGCATATGAATCTTGCTTCAAGCATGTGTCGGTTCTTGCAGGTTCTGGGCAGAAATACGAGAAAGACCGTTGCTCTGGAACTGTGATGAAACCTCCACGCAATTTATAGGGAAGACAAGAAGAATCATTTCGTCGCTTTTACCAGAAATTGTTCAATTACTTCTGCCGCTTAAAATGGAATATAAACTAACCAATAATATATATATGTAGATATATATATATCCATAACATGAAGTACTCATTATATGAAGCCTTGATTTAGAGACTTGCCTTCAATTATCCCAAGTCATAACAAATATTATTTTAAAACATATAAATTACTACCCATTATAAATTTGCAATATTAATTATCCCATTTAAATGTTACATTACATTAATATTAGCATAAAATTCTCCTAATTTTATGCATAACTTCCTAACTCCCTAACTACATAACTTTCTCCTAGCTTGTTGGACAAGCAATTTTCTAATTGGTTAGTCAAGTTACTTGGGAGAGAAGTTAGGTGAGATATTTTTAAAAATGTAACTTCCCTACCTACCTTGGAATCCTATAAAATGGCTTCAATGGGTGAAAGGAAAAGGGGAAGAGGAGGAAGGAGGATCATTGGAAAATCATCATCACACTAAGAAGAAGATCATCACTTCTCACATCACATTGGAACTTTTGGGAGGTCTCATACATCACATTTTGAAGGCTACTAGTTAGCATTTGGGCTCTCACTTGGAGACACTTTGAGTCTTGGGAGAAGAGCTTTGTAAAGAAGAAGTTGTGACGATTGCTTGCAAGATGGCTTGCTAGAATAAAGATTTCAGCCTCTTTGTCATGGTCCTGTGAGTTATGCATTTCATTTTTTGTTTTGTTTAAATTGTTTAGCTAGTGGTTTAGATAGTATCATCCTTGGCAAGTAATTTTTGGATTTTTAGATTGCTTTTGTTGTTCTTATTGCCCAATAGAAATTTCTATTAAAATTTTTCCATAGAAGTGCTTGATTTTAAAAGCCTTGAGAGCATTTTAGTAGTAAATTTTGTTATTGTGCAATGTGTGGGAACTGCTATTGGGATTGTTGTAAGAGAGCCTCTGTTTGTAGTCACGCCATTGAACAATTCAGTAGTCGAGAGGGTTCAAAGAATCTTTGGTATTTTGATGGGACCTGAATAGCTTCTTTTTATCTTTAAAGTGAATTCTCTTGGTATTTCAATCAGAAATTGTCAAGTCTTTTAAAGGTTCTATTTGAATGCAATCGTTGACATCTATTATCTAGTCAAAATGAAGTCTCGTACGTGGTAGTTTACGCAGCAATTTTTGGTAGCATAATAGGATTGTCTTGAAGATATTGCTTGTTTGAGCCTTGGAAGTTTGAACAATTCGTAGATATTGAATTTGGGATAGCTTTATTGCAAAGTGTTTACTCATGTCACTTTACCTTGTTTAAATATTTGAGGTTTACATAAATCTACTTTCTTTTCTTTTCTGTTTATTTCCATCGAATCTTGCTCTATTTCTAGTTTTCTTGTGGAACTATCTCTTTCTCTGGGGAAAATTAG
>MNCI01008484.1:1172313-1229785 GCA_015680685.1 Gnetum montanum
AGCATGTATTGAAGGCTTATCTAAAGGCTAGATCTTGTGGAGCTCCAAAGGAATGCCCTTTTATGGCTTGGCTATCCGATGAATTTTCTTTTCTCACTTGGGGTTTGGATATAGAGTCCAATGTTTGGGGGCGATATCAAGATTGCTCCAAGGAAGAAGAAAAAGGAGAAGAGCCATCAAACTATGAAGAGTCTTCATGGGGATGGGGAGAAGCTTTTGCCTCTCAAGAGGAAAATGAAGGAGTCAATGGAGAAGGACAAAAGAGCTCTTCCCAAAAAGAAAATGAGGAAAATGTTGAAGAGAATGTTTCAATAGATCAAGGTGAGAGCTCCACTAAGCAAGAGAACAACAAGACCGCCTTCATCACATCAGAAATCTCTTATGAAACGGTGAAAGAGATAAGGATTCGCACTAAAGTAACCCTCAGAATCCAGTTTCCATCCCAAGAATAGTCCATTGAAGGATTTGATAATGTATAGTTGTTATGTACAATTTGATTTTCTCCTAGGAATGAGGTTTTTGTCCCATCTCACCTTATGTACACTTGTGTTGTTGCTACTAACAGCAGTGAATAGCCTCCTCAACATCAAAAGCATCCTTTCTTTAAACATGGCCGTAGGAAGGGACAACATAACTCTGAGGCCACTACTTCCAACCCAGCACTAGTCCAACAATGTGGTGCACCCTTACCTTCGAACACAATGCCTCATGTAACTTCATCAAGGCCACCAACTTACACTACAACAACCATACGGCCCAATGAACACAAACATGGGAGGCATCAACCCAATCCTTACATACCATCTAATGGTCCTAAACATCATAGTGGGTCAAGTCATTATCCGGGAACTACATCGTATGAAGTGCCCCACTATGCTTATTATGAAGTGTGTGAAATCCAAGGGGATAAGTATGGACCGATTTCAATATTTCCAATATGCAACGATCCTCATTTCCCATTTATTAATCCTTTCCATACTCAATCGTTTAGTTATGAGGGATATCCCGCATTTCAATAACAAGCAGGATTAATAAATATTTTTCATTTTCTTTCATTTTTTAAATTTTTGTTTTTCATTTTTTCATTTTTAAACTTTTTGTTTTATCTTTTTGTGTGTTTGTATTTTCATGTTTTTGTAAGTAATCTCATCTACAAATAAAACACTCATGTGGATCATTGGTTGAGGTGTGTTTTATGTTATTAAGTCATGAGTGATCAATTTTTTGGAACAGTGAGCCCATTGCATCCACTCATCCACTCTACAAATAAGAGGTTCTATTCGAGGGTACAGTGATATTCTTGAAATTTTTAAACTTAAATTTAATTTTGTGTTATTGTACCTAGAATGAAGAAGGATGGACCAAGAGGGAATGATTATGGTGTGACATCAAGGGAACTTGTGGATTCTCTTTGGTGACATCTATGGGAGTTTTCATGCAATATGGTTGTACTAAGATCTTTGTAGATCTAATGAAAAATGGGAGTAAGAGTAATCAAAAGGGCACTCAAAAATCAAACGTTGTTCTAGGGGGTCCCACTGGAAATACATGCACCCATGCCTGAAGGTTGGCGAATTCTCTGGATTCAGTAAAGTGAAAAAAAAAGAGAGAAAAGAAAAAAGAAGTGCCATAAAACAAAAACCACTCCTCCCTTGTACTAAACGCCAAGTGATCGTATGCCTTGTTGTTATGGTACTTTTATAGTTGTTCACCATGGGATGAAACAATGCGATGTCACTAATTAGAAGAATGGACTTGGTCCTGATCTTGGAATGTTGGATTAATGACACGTTAATCATGCTTTACACACAGGATTCATTGTGCCCTGGGTCAGTCACCTCATGTCCCAATCTCTACGATCCCTTCTATAGTTCATCTCATCTCACTGTTCATGTAATTGTAACTCGTGTCCCTTGTAGCATAGAATTTTCATCTCATTTTGGTGATATTTACATGTGTGTGTTTTGTGGAGTTAGTGTGGATTACATTTAACCCTTCTAGTGCCCATAGACACTTTAATTGTGGTTACACAAGGGCATCATAGGTTGAAACCTGCTTTGGGGAGGACCCACTTGTGTAATATTTCGTAATCTTCACTAATTCTCTAGTTCAAACACATAATTTCTTACCCTTAGCTTAATTTTTCATAATTTTATTTCCCTCTTATTATCCCTCCAAATTTTAACGTTCCAATGTACCATTACATTCCCTTTTCTTCATAACCGTCAATTTTTAATTGCACAAATTCACATCATTATCATTCAAAGTGCCTCTCGAATCAATGTAATTACCCCTGAATATATTAATCCTTGCCCATGTCCTCATTTTACACCATAAATTTCAAGAAAATCATTAAAAATTCGGTGTTTTCCATGTGCCCCACATCACTGGGGACGAGATATCATGTACGCGATATCGCGTCCCATGTGATATCGCATACGCGATGTACCATACGCAATATCACGTCCTATTTAGCTATAAATAGGAACCCCCGCCACAAAACTTAACATCATTTTGTCATTTACGCGTGGGGAGTTTTTGAAATTTTTTCTCTATGACTTGCACTTGCATGACCATCGCTTTTTCACTCAGATCTCGCACGCTGGTGCTCCGATTTTAATTCCATTTGAACCTGTTTGAACCCGAAGAGTTTAGTTTAGTCATGGGGGAGGGACACTTACCGAAAAGTGCCTAACTTTCTTGAAATTTGTCATCACCCAAAGGACATCAATTAGGGTAATTAATACTAACACTTAGAAAAATTGTGCCAAAAATCATATGACCTTAAGTATACCGGGAGATTAAAAGGAAATCCACCTATGTCATAGGACCCATTATTATAATTTTTGGGCACAATCACACGATAACATAAGATCTTTAATTAAAGACATGTAGTAAGGTATAACTTAACTTTGCAAATAACCTTACTAATGTTTGGCCCGTGTGATTGCAGATGGCTCCGAAATGTGCTCAGCGAGAGGGTCCTGTTCAAGGTGAAGCGAGGCAACCTCGAAGAGGTGGAAGACGAGTCCCTGTTGGACAACATATAGAATAGGAGGTGCAATAATTTAGCATCCATCAAGAAGAACCTCCTATAGGATGGTCTGGGCAAGCATAAAGAAGAGCTATTGCTGCGCCTGAACCGGGACAACAACTCACCTTGCCCCCGGAATGTGTTCAAGCTATCCATATGAAGTCCATAGTTGCTGCGGTGATCATGGAGCTTAACTTCGAATCTTTTGCATAGTTTTCTCCTAAGGCTATTAGGGATCACCTTAAAGGATCTCCCTTATGGCCTATCCTCTCGAAGTCCGGTTCCTGGTACTTAGGTGAAACATACCTGTTCTAGCAAAATAAGGAGCAAGGAACCACGGTTAACATTTGTTGTGTGACAGTTGACTTTTCTACGCAGGTAATTTTGGAAGTGTTAAACCTTCCAAATTCATGCTCCCATGTTTCTTGGTTATCTACCCGATCAGACCCTGATGTGTAAAAGGATTGGTTAGAGAAGGCTTATGGTAGAGATAAAACTTTTGGTGAGCTGACGATGGAAGAGCGGGTTTATTTCAAAATTGGAACCTATCACCTCTTTCCCACAAAAGGTTTAAACAGAATATCAACGTATGCGGAAAGAGGATGTGCAGTGTTGATGGGAAAGGTTAATGCCAACCTTCCCCATCTATATTTGATGGAGATCCTAAGGCGATTCGAAGAATGGAAGTCAGGGAAGATGGCACTACCTTTTCCCTACTTTATCAGAAAATTATGTCGAAGGGCTGGTATTCAG
This sequence comes from Gnetum montanum, assembly GCA_015680685.1. NCBI lineage: Eukaryota > Viridiplantae > Streptophyta > Gnetopsida > Gnetales > Gnetaceae > Gnetum > Gnetum montanum. Next base: position 1,176,101 of record MNCI01008484.1, read on the forward strand.
GGATACACAAATGACGTCCTCTGAAAGGCCCAAAATGCTTCTTATGCTGAATTACTAAAGGCACCAGCTCCAAGAAAGAGCACTGGTGAAGAGCTAGGATCAAATGAAGAAGAAGAAGAGATGAATGGATCACCTACAACTCAACTTGCAGGACCTAGTCAGCCTCCAACCACAGGTCCCATCCAACAACAAGAAGCAAGACCCAGCATATGCCAGGATCAGCCGCCGCCACCACCAAACTACAGATCGTCGATAATTCATCTTAGGACCATCGCCGAGATGGTTATTTGGGGAAGTCGTGATGATGTAAATCTCTTCCATGTCATCAATGATGCCAACCAGCCTACTATTTCATTAGATCACACAAGGGAAGAATTATCCATCCAAACAGGAGGAGGGGAAAGTAGATGGTCACAACAGATCTCTAGAAACGTGGCATCTTTTCAAGTGCAGTTAGAGACTGGTGAAGGGGTTACTATGATGGTCATGCAACACCAGGATGCTGTGGAAGCTACTGAAGTGGTCACTGACCACATCAAAGAATCTTTCAATGTACCTGTTGTGCCACCGGCTGATCTTTCAGGAGCACGGGATGCTCAAACTCTTGCTGGAACCTCGATGACTCCTGCGGAACATGAGGATGCACTGGACATATTGCTTCAAATGGGACAAGTTTTGATGTCTCTGTTTAACATCCCCCAGGATGTAACAGCAATTCAATCAAACCTCATTTCCACAAAGGGGAAGCTGGTCATATCCAAAGTAAGGGCAGAGCATGCTGAAGCTGAAGTGCAGAAACTACAAAAGCAGCTCATAGCCTTACAAGTAGCATAGTGGGATCCTTTGCAATTTGTTCCCACAGACCAGCTAGACAATTTTAGAACTGAGCAATTAACAAAGTTAATTACAGAGAATAAAAAGGTGGTAGGAGAAAAGGAGACGGCCACTTGGGATGCCTCTGTAGCTCAAGCACAAACTCATGTGCATCTTAAGGCACTCAGGGCCCTAGAAGAAGAAAATCAGCAATTGGTTGTAGATAACTTTCGGTTGACTTCTGTGGAGAAATAAAAGAATGTTCTCGAAGAACACTTTCATCAGTTGCGAGAACAGTTCATTCAGGTCAACCGAGATGTAAGCAGTTTAGCCAGAGAAAATCGAACCCTCTTAATGGAGGTGGTACACGCTGTTCATCAAAAATCAGCCATTGAGATCAGCACATGGCAGAATGAGGCTAAACAACACGAGAAGCTGAAGGAGCATTTCCATGATCAGGTGGGGATGTACAAACAAATCCTAGAAAAGGAGATCCATATGGCCAAGGCTCAAATCAATAACATTAGTGCTCAGGACACTGATTGGAGGGCCATATTGGACACTTATGCCTTCGCCCACCAAGCGGAAATTAAGAACCAGGACCTGCAGATCCAAGACTTGACAGAGTACATGGAGTTGGCAAACCTTAGATATGCCAACCTGGCCATGTTAAAATCAAGACGCCTAAGGTTAGAGCTCGAGCAGCAGGTAGCTTCCACCCATATCAAATATGAAGCAGAATTTGCAGAGTGAAAAAAGCTGGCTGAAAAACTAGATGTCGCCAATGCTGACCTTGTGATGGTAAAAGAAAGCTACCAAGGACAAAAAGATGTTGCAACCGACTTGGCTCGATGACTAACAGAACTCCATGAATACAAAGACAAATCCAAAGCCTATAAAGGGGAACGACGGGTGTTTGTAGCATGGTATGTCAAAGCCAATCAAATGTTCCTGCAACTACCCTGTCCATGGGAAGTGTCGACTCCATCAAACATCGGAACATTAGCATGGACTGAAGAGGAGAAACTCCAGTCCATACTTCAATGCCATCAAGTTTCTAAGTCTAGAGCACAAGACAAAGGGAAAGCACCTATGGAGGAGCTAGTGCCACCAGGAACTACATGAGTTCCACATTTTTGTAGTTGTATTATTTTTTCTTTGTGTTGTGTCCTCCCACACTGTGGCATCATCCCATTTCTTTTTCCAGTTAATAATCCCATACCTATCCACTGTGTAATCAATGAAGCTTATTCTCCTTGTAACTCATGGATGAGTTTTTATTCAGTCGTGGGGGTATGATGAGACGCAATTCGCATAGGCCGTGATATCGCGTACACGATATCGCATCCCCCGTGCTATCGTGTACACAATATCGTGCCTTCCCTACGATATCGTGTACATGATATCGCAATCTATCGCCATATCTATAAATTAGACGTGGCACTCCCTTGTTGGGGGATCCCAGTTTTAGAGTAGCGAAGTTCTGGCAGTTTGATCCCTCCAGAGTTAGATTTTTTTCTCATGTCTGCTCGCAGTGTGGTGAATGTAATTATATGGTGTCTTTATTCGAGTGTGTCGTACTTGGACACGTACATGATCGGCAATAAAGATCGAGATTACTACATCATTGCAGCATTCACTTTGTTATTTATTTAATATTATTTACTGTTTTCTCTCTCACCCTTAAACTCCTAGAATGTGGAATGAGTATGACTTGATTACGAGCATTTAAGTGTGACTGCTTGGTAGCCCAATGGTGTAGCTAGGATCTATGCTTGGTAACCTAGTGGCGTATTTGGGATCTACGCTTGGTAATCCCAGTGGCATACCTAGGACCTACACTTGATAGTCCCAGTGGTAGTCATGCATGAGGTCCAAGATGTGTACGGTTGATCAAGGAATCGGTTGCTCATCGCACTTAAGCTAGATTAGATTTTCTTACCCTTTTCCTCCTAGCTTAGATTAGTTAATATTATTTTCCACTGCCTTCAAGAGTAGCATAGATTAGGAAACACATCATACACCTCATCTGGACTAAACCATACGTGAAAAATACAATACTAGTCCAGGTGGGAAGACAGCGAACTGTGACCTAAGGCTAACTATCTAGGTGCCACAACTAGTCCATCTGCAGAGTTCGACCGGATCACACGTGCAATGCTCATTTCGTATGGTTGATTGTAGGGGTACCTTGCCACTCATCACAAGACATCAAGAAGGGTGAATCAACATCTCTATGCTAACATATGGTGTGAACTAGCATAGGGAAGCCAACACATCCTTATCATCACACTTTCCTCTTGGCCTAGGAACAAGTCAGAATCTTCTATGGTCTCCAAATAAAGTTGGAAACTTACAAAAAAGCTTGAAACATGTTCCAAATCTATGTGTTATAACAATACATTAATGATACATATCTAAAAAGATAGAAACCTCAACCATGTATGTGAAAACCATAAACATAGGATGCATTTGAGACATCCCAAATCCAGGGCTTACAATTAACTTACAAAATGCTACTAGATAACTCATTAAATGTTGAAGGATGATAACCCCAAGAAATCCTTAAACTATAACCTAAATACATTATTCCATATTAATAAATAATTTCTTTCTTTTTCTCTTTTTTAATTTTTCCTATTATTTTCTTAATGCATAATGTTGAATAGAAATTATATTTGACATTTGCCATGATATCTGAGAATGGGATGTCACAAACACAACCATGACTATGTTACGTGATGATTGTAGATTTGTGAATGTTTTAGAAATGATATTCCAAACTAAAGATCTATCATCCTAAACTCTAGATTAATTCATTTAAACTATAAGGGTTCTTCAAAAACTGAATAACTCAACTTCACCAAGGAAAGATAATATTGTTATAGTTTAAGAGCTAAGTAACTAAATTATCACTATATTAAGAGAAAAGTAACTAAATTATCACTATACATGTATAAAGAAATAATTCCTTATAGTTTCATCATTAATAGTAGTTTTAGAAATTGTATTAATTCTTATAAACATTATTTTATAGAGTTTAAGGAAGAGAGTAGTCATAGGTGCATCAATTTGATGATGGGACATAAGTAAAAATTGCATGCATTGGTAAGTATCACGTAGGTCTTTAGGATGCTTATCCAATTCTAGTCCATCATCTTATGTGAAAGATAGATGATAGGGCTTAGAAATTCTTTGTTCCACTAGAAAAGAAGTATCATATATTAAGAATTATGATCTTTGATAAGTAAACATTGAGTCTTCATTCTACAACCAAGATGAAGATAAGAAGATGGACAAGAACACCATTCTTACCATGAATAATAAAAAATAGGATAAGAATTAATGTCTGAAATGATCTAACATTGATTTAGCATAGTTGATTATGTTTCATATGGCAGACAAGAAAATAGGCTAGGATACAAAATGAGAAATAAGGAGGTAACTATAATAATAGCCAAAGCCAAACATAAAATCTTGGATATCTTTTATGAGAAATTATAAAAAAGAAAATAATAAAAAAAATTCTATTTATAAATTAGAAAAAATAATAAATAAGAAATGTAGGAATATTGATCACATAAAATGCCTTAAGAAAATAGATGACAAAGTGGCTAGAGATATAATCTTATAATACTTTTATAGGAAAACTTTCCTAATAAATATTCTAAAGTGATTCAAGACATTGATGAAGGGAATAATAATAAAATTTAAACTTGTGGTATAATGCTTGCTTTTTTAGTCATAGTAGGTCTACATTAAGAATCTAAAATTAGCATGTACTTATATGCCATTATTTTAAATGAAGTGATAAAGAAAATATAAGATGAAACTCCTTGGTACATGCTATTTATAGACAATCTTGTGTTGGTTGATACAAATTGAGAAAATATTGTTTTTAAAATAGAGAAGTAAAGACATGCTTGAAAATCAAAAGGCTTTAAAAATAGCAAAAGTAAGATACATTATATGTAATTAAATTTTAATATTAAGATAAATAGTGATGAAATATAAGTAATAATTTAAGGCCAAATATCTATCCATGCAAATAGTTTTACTACCACAGATTAATTCTCCAATTAGAGGGTAAATTTGGTAAAGATATAAATAATAGAGTTGAGATAGAATAGTCAAAATGGATATATGCTAGTGATTTTTTATATCATAATAGAACATCAATAAAATTGAAAGGAAAGTTTTATAGGATACTAATCAAACATACTATCTTCTATGTATAAAACATTTGATAGTACAAAACATGCATAAATAATAAATTAGTATAATAGAAATGTGAATGCCTGGAAGGATGTTTTATGTCACCAGAAGGGATAAACTACATAATATGTATACTATAGAAAGACTTGGAGTGACTTATATTTTGAATAAGCTATAAGAATGGAAACTTTGATGATTTGAACATATGGAAAGAATCTCAAATAATGAATTTATAAAGAAATGTTGTTACATTGTTTGGTTGACCAAATGGTCTAATAGGTAAATTGATTCCACCTAAGGTCAAATGACTTGAGAGCTTACTAACTTTAGAAGGATGAAAATGCAACATCCTTAAGTCAAATGATCTTCCCATTAGTTTCCTAACTTGAGACTAGTAGATAATGATAGTGTCCCATTTCTAAATGCCCAAAGCTAAGAAGGATGGTAGCATTGAGATCTCACATTTTTGCAAGAAACATTAGAAGGTTGACCAATGTAGATTTTGATGAACTGATCATAGGTTGATCAAACTTAATTAAGATTGACCAATCAAGGAAAAATGAAAAATGAAATACCAAAAAATCCTTGGAACATTATGAGATGAACAAAGTGTTAAGGAATAAAGATTACCATTTATTTCCAAATGTGGAGTGTTAATCTATGAATATCATATCTCTTATTATTATTAATTTATAGCTAGAGATGGATCATTTATTGAAGATTATTATATTAATAGCAATAATCAAGATCAAAGAAAATGAAGGCAAAGAAAGTTTAAATATGTAAGAGAAGAAGCTCAATAGAGAAAAAATATCTTTCATTATATTTTTATGCCCTTATTATCATATCTCTTGCCTGATTTGTGCCTATATTGGATGTAATCGAATGTATTTTGTCATTCCAAAAGCATTAATTCATTTTCCTTTATTTTGAGGTCTATTTTAAGGATTTTTTTCCTTAAATTATTGATTCTAAAGAACTGAGATTGGAAACCCTTAATACTAGCAATGGTTTTTAAGGATTTCAAAATTGGAAGGGTAGGAGTAGAAGATATTGAATAGCCTTATAGAATGGACTAGGCACAAGATAAACCACTATAATTTCTTATGTGCATTGTTAATTTTATTTATTTATTTATTTATTTTTAATCTTAGTTTAGATTTTCTTTAGTTATATTTATTTAAATATTTACAAGATATTTTTTTGTTAGTTTTATTTTATATTATAAAAATTTAATTAAGACATCCAATTCACCCCCCTCAAAAATTTGAGATTTGATCTAAATTTGGTCTCAAAGCCTTGTCTATTAAATAGTAGATTTACCTCTATCAAGAGTTTGTCTTTGTTTTATCATTTCCATTATAGGTTTATAATCTACTCACAATTATTATTTCTTTAATGGATCAAACTATAATAATTAGAAGAGAAGGATGAAATATTTCCTATAGTTCTAGGAGTTTAATATTTAGATTTTAGTTGTACATGGTTATTTTGGAGTCACAAAGATTCACATAATGATAAGTGGCAATTCCTACACAATGCAAAAACCTATGAAAAGTTAGACAGATGATGTAAGCCCTTGAATGTTTACAACTATGCTCTATGCCTGAAATAATTTAACCAAATTATCAGTTATAAAACATGCAAGAAGATTTGGAATCTTCTTAATTCTATACATGAGGATATTACTTTGGTTAAGCACTCCAAGAAATAAGTTCTTAGTCATACGTTTATGATTATAAAGATGAGAGAAGTGAAATCCTAAAGGATTACTTCATTAGAGTCACTAAAATTACAAATTCTCTTAAAGAACTTGATGAAAACTACTCTAATTCAAGAATTTTTCAACAAATCTTGGGAAGCCTTCTAAAAAAAATTCATGATAAAGTAAAAATCATCTTTGAAGTAAGAGACATCAATCTCATGAAGGTTAACCACATCCAAGGTAGCTTGAAAACTTATGAAATGCTACTTTAAGAGGATAATGATGTTTAATCATCAAAAAGAACATTGTATTAAAATCTTCAAATGATGTTAAATGTGATAACTTGAATAACTTTACTGAGGAAGAACTAGATCTCCTATCATGGAAATTTATTATGCTTCTCAAGAGAAAACAAAATGAAAAAAGAGCTTTGAATAATCACAAGAAGGATCAGAAGATGAGTGAAATTTAGTATTATTATTATCATGCCTATAGTGACATTATAGTTAAATGTTCAAGAAATAAAAAGAAAGAGAAAAAGTATAAAGAAAAAAATAATCTATACTCTTGGGATGAATGAGAGAATTCCTCATCTAATAATGAGATAAATGAAGAATGTAACTTTATTCTCACGATAGCTCTTGAAGGAGAAGTTCAAACTATTGAAGAGGAGGAGAGAATGAACAAAGAAAAAAGTTACAAACTACCTCAAGTAACTCGATTATTCTAAAGTCACTATTGGGCATCAAGCCTACGAAATTGCAAATCTTCAAAGTGATCTTTAGAAATTCACCTGAGGGACTATTCATTTGAACATGATGATGAAAAAATCAAAGCAAGTTGGTAATAAATTAGAGCTTGAATAGAAGCCAACATGACCTACATGGATGATACAAGATACATGGAATTATCTTTCAAAGTATAAATTTTTTAGAAAAACCTCATTTACTCAATGATTTTTTATTACTATAATTATGGTCACATATAATATTATTATACATATAGAGAACATTATGGATATGATAATAATAATATTTTTGCAAGCTAACCAAGGTAAGTATAAGAAGATGGTACAAAAGCACAAAAATAGGAAAGTATGCATGCCTAAAATCTTATTACACAAGGTAGATGTTAAAGAAAAAATTATGTTTGATCTAGCTCCTTCCAATCAAATTGAATATAGGAAAAGAGAGTTGGAATATGGACAATGTCCAAACTAACCCAGTTATGTAATTATCTCAATCTACATTAGGAAGGTTTATAGTTTATTCTTAGAGTAGAATAGTTGCAAATTTTCATTTTAAGTAGTTTTGGATACTATTATTTTTTCCTATAGCTACTCTATGTTTTGCCTTGCATTTTTGTGGTTCCTCTGGTGTTGTAAGATTAATTATACATTATTTAGGTTGACCATATATTTTAGTGGTTTGACTAACCTTTGTGCAGTTTTATACCTATTTTAAATACCTAGGTTGACTGGACACTTCCTTGGTTGACCAAATGATAGTTCATCAAATCTTCAATAGGTCAACTACCTATATGATAATCCAATTTTTAAAAGTTATTAAAGATAAAGTATATATATAGTAGATTAACCAATGGTATGATGGGAAAAATTGGGTGTTGGAGGCTTAAAATCCCTAAATGAATAGTTTAATCTTAGGATCTATGATTGTAAAAGATCCGAGGTATCTTAGATGATCTTGTCAATTACCAAAGGACATAAAAATCTATTATTGGCCTAATGTAATTAGGAAGAAAGAACTGTGAATGCATAAATGAAGATCAAATGCTAGATCCACAAATGATGAAATACCAGTACATAAGAAATAGAAAGGAAATAGTTGAAGATACTACAAACTTGTCTTAAATGTGAAATAAAAAGTTTAGAAAATCTAGATCTAAGAAATATTTATAGAAGCTAGAGAAATCTCTTATTTTCATTCAAGCTCTATAGCAAAGGCCTCAAAAGTCTTCAATCTACACTCAAGCTTTGTAAAAGAGGCCTGAAAAGTCTCAAATTTGTAGTCGAGCCTTGCACAAGAGGCCTCGGAATTCTCCAATTCTACACCCAAGCTTGATGACTCTATCACCAAAGAATGGCTACTATGTATATTAGAAACTAAAAGTTTCATCATAGATGGTAAGGCTACTACAATGCTTTAGAGTATGGAAGGGTGAGGTATGCCCCATTGTAGTGCTTTTCTCTACTTGTTCTCTACTGCTAGATGATGCTTTGAAAATTATGTCAAAAAATCTTGAAAATAATCTTGGTTTTCACTTTTATAGGCTATCAACTAACTTTTTTACATTGGTTTTCCATGTGGTAACTACCCAACATAACTTAATGAATAACAGCATTGAAAATTATGTTAAAAAGTCTTGACAATATTCTTGATTTTTACTTTTATAGGCTATCAACATACTTTTCTACATTGGCTTTCCACATGGTAACTAGCCAACATAACTTAACCAATAACAGCATAATTCCACCAAACTATTTTGAGGTTTATGCTAGCTAGGATAATTTTTAATGTCTTTTTGATTTACACTATTGATGAAGTGCTAGACGATCGACACGTTTACTAGGCCACATATATAAGACCCCGTATACATAACTGCATCGACAAGGCCCCATATACGTGGCCCCGTCGACACGGCCTCGTCGACGCATCCTTCCATATGTTGATGTGGCCCCATTTACGTGGCACCTATTTCAGCCTATAAATAAGTGGGCTCTCGCCACACTTAGGTACCTTTTTGTCAATTGTAGTGAAGCTCTTGTAGTTTGTTTCCACGAGAGTTATAATATTTTCCCAGTGCCCACAGTAGGTCTAAGAAAGGAGTCTAGCTCTTTATTTGAGCACTAATGTATTTGAGCCCATTGGCGTGAATGGCAATAAAGATGAGCTTTTCAAGAATTCCTTACAACATTTGGACTTAGTAATTTGATGATTTTAATAGTTTAATATTTTTATGCTTTGATAATTACTTAAATTTCCATTTTTGTTATTTCCATCGCTATTGCTCGTTTATAGTTAGTAAAACCATAAGTACAACTATCTTGAACATAAACCCAACGCTTGGCAGCCCAGTGATGCTTAACGTCTGGTAACCTAGTAGTGGTTAGGGGATGCTTAGGACGTGCCCGGAAGATGGGACCGGATACTTATGCTAGGGATAGTTAAGATATAGATTTGGATAATTACAGATTACATAATATTCCAACCTTAATTAGACACCAAAAGATAAAGTAAAAATCTATAAAAATCATGTGCCTCAATCTCACTTAACCATCGTAACCAAAACATCACAAGTGAGGTTGGGAAGACAGTGACCATTCTAACACAAGGTTTTTTTGGTTAGGGTTTGGTGTATGCAAAGTGATTATAGTCTATGAAATTTGACCAAGTCGCATGTAAATGCCGGTGATTCGTATGGTTGGAAATACGAGTACCTAGTTGCTCATCATTGGTACCATTATCGAGGACTATTAGTCTTACATACGACATCTAACCTTAGCAAAATTATTATTCACATTGTTGGAATGGACCCAAGATAGTAAAATTTATGCACACTAGGTGGACTAAGTAAAAAAAAAGTAAACTACATTGATTAAATGGATCATCTAACATCCAACATGTCTTCTTCTCATAGGCGAGATGGATCCAACCCACAGGTGTCACAAAAATTTCGGGTGGTATACAAGCATCTTGATGAATATGTCCCTGACTTCACGTTCATCCTACATCAAGATGAGCATCTACAATGGTGGAACATGGAAAGCAACATCATACTACCACCTGACCGATCGGCTCTTGGAATGCTATTCCACAATCTTACCAGACTAGGCATTTAGGACCATGGTGTGGAGTACATCATGGAGGATCATAACTATCAAGACTATCGTCCCACTAAGTCCCAACGAGCATGAGACCAACAGTAGGCAAAATGATATGAACACATGAAGGGGAAATAGTTCAGTAACCACTTATTCTTGCAAGGGCTACAGGATGATGGGGAGGATATCTTTCATGATTCCCATTCTACCAAAATCCCTCTAGGGCATCAGATCATCTAGTCCATTATCCAGAATAAGCAACCAAGTGACCAAGATCCCCAAGGGGATGGAGGGTCACGTAGATGAAGTCAAGGCTCAAGCAACGATGGGTAGGATGATTGAGGCCATCATCAGAGCAGAGAGGGAGATCGACACCAGGATGGTGGTGATTCCTCTTCCTCTTCTCCATCCTCTCACTTCCCTCCACCTTCATCTAGTTCAGACTCTTATCGTAACCATGGTAGAAGGGAGTAAGGTGATGGTGGTCATAAGGACCAAAGGGAAAGACATGAGGAAGTGTGTGACCAATCGCGCTAGGCTCACCATCATGAAAGGAGGGCTAGCCAAAATCATCATAAACATCGGGATCCTTAGCAGGACTATGACTCGGATGAACCATTGTTGGCTACTTGGAGCATGCTCCATATCACCGAGGCAATTCAGATACCTAGCAGGCACTTGAAGGATAGCTAGATCAAACGCATCGACATGAACAACATTCCAAGATTTGAAGGAGGATATAATTGTGATCCAAAAACTCATCTATAGGCATTCCATGATGCTTGCACCCTACAAAATATTGATAATGATTGGAAGAAGCTTAAAATGTTCCCTCGCATACTCATCAAGAAAGCAAAAAGTTGGTATCAGTCCTTGGAGTCGAAATCAATTAGAAGATGAAGTATGATGCTTGAGATTTTCAATGAAAAACATCAAACCTACTCTAGGGTGGTGAATCTGAGATGTCAAATCCAAGGCTGAAAGCAAGGGAACCATGAACCCTTAGATGTAGCCATGTGTAGGTACTATTCATTATTACATTGGTGCCCTGGTCATGGCTACTCTCAGCAAGCACAACTTCGCCATATCATTGATGGGCTCCTCTTTGAAACTAGAAAGACCCTTGGCCTAAACACCCAAGGATGATTATTAGAACTGAGGGCCCATCAACTATAGTGCCTCATTGAGCACATGGCCCAAGAAGAGGGGAAACTTAAAAAGAAGGAAAGTGCAATAGAGTTCAATCTGGATCCCTCCATCAGAAAGAGGGAAGTCCAATTATGTGCAGATGAGGAGGAATCACCACTGGAAGCAGTGGTGAACTGAAAAACCTTGCCCTTATAGAAGTTTGTATCTAAAATATCGAAAAAGGTTGATAAGATGTAGGACTCTTTGGAAAAAAAATCCAAAGTGTGCTAAAAACTGTAGAAGAGTCCAGAGAGTAAGGTAATGATCGTGATCAGCATAGGAAGAAGGAAGCTGAACGTGCCCATCATAAGGGTAAGGGCAAAGTTGTTGTAGTAGAATAGGTTGCAAACTCTAATATGGAGGAAGATGATGAATGTGACATATGCCAATATGAACATCCTAAGGGGTGTTTTCCTGTGCTATCACATCTTCAAGAGTCTAGGGTGTATGCTTTGAATCCTCACTTTGCAAAGAGGAAAACACCCCAGAGGTTGCCTTACCCACAAGGCAATCTAAGGCAGTTCCACCAGCAACAAGGGTATTATTCAAGTGGAGCACCATTGCAACCTTATGAATACTTCTAGCAGTGGTAGCAACCACATGCATGGGGAATGCCACCTCCAAGGTAGCAATCCCCTTACCGATAGCCAGATCCCTATGAGTACTATGTTTAGCAACCAGTCTCTCCATGGGACTCTTCCAGTCATGCCACATTTCAGAATTATTACCACCCCCCAGAATATTTTTGACCATAATCTCCACCATCCAAGGGGAAAAGCCCACATCTCTACTACCCTCCATCACCTTCTCCTACCATTCCTTCTCCACAACATCCCACTCAACTACCACTTGCTCCACCTATGCAGGGGGAGATATCACCACAACCACAGCAACAAAACGCTATGAGGGTTGTCAACCTACAACTAGCACCTCGGCCAAGTGGACCAGAACCCAAACCACGAAAATGTCCCTTTTTCTAACCCAATAATCTAAGAATACCCTCACATACACCTATGGCTAGTGCCTCTGAACCTCAAAGCACCTCCACTATTCCACCACTCGAGCAGCCTTCAAACCAAACATCCTCCAATGTACAAATGGTCATGCTCATGCATGTCGTGACCAACTGGATAAAGGTAGGGCATCTTCCCTAAAAATTAATTGATCCGAGAAGCCCCCTCATCTATCTTTAGGTGGTAGGGAATGAGCCATGTAAAGCTCTTCTGGACTCAGGGTCAGGTGTCAATTTGATTTCACATGACATGTACAAGAACTAAAACCTACCCCTGTTAAAGAAGAGCAACATTCGGCTCAAGCTGGCAAACCAATCCATCACTGTTCCCTTGGGATTGGTGGAGGACATTATGACCATCATTTTTAGGTGGTCCTATCCTGCTAATTTTCTTATCATCCATGTGAAGAATTGTAAGGGGAACTTTCCTATCATAATGGGAAGATCCTAGTTGAGCACGGTGGATGCAAGACAAGGACTCCAAGATCTTTCCCTTGAAATTTCAAAGGAAAATCCTTTTGGAAAGATCAAGAAGCTACATGTTCTATGCATCATGTACAGTAACTCTAGGTGCAACTTTGTGCACCAAGTGGACATCCATTCAGGCATGCAATCAGTGTACCAAAGAATCACTAGTTCAACAATGCCTGTACGTAGTAGCCACAAATCAAGAAGGCACCCAGTGGTTGACCGCTGATCCTACTAGTAGCACCTTGTGCATGGAACAATCTGAAGGGCGTATATGAGCCTACATAGAAAGCATGGATATCTTGGAAGAGGTTCATCAACAAGTATCCACTATTGATGATCATGATGATGGGGAAAGCTACAAATCCCTAAACTCTTTAAACAAGATCCCTTGGAACTCAAATCCTTACTAGCCCACTTAGAATATGCATTTTTATAGAATGGGAAATCAGTAATTATCAATGCCACCCTTACTCCTGAACAAAAGAAAAAGTTGCTGAAGGTGGTGAACAAATGGGATGTTTCTTTTACATGGTCATATCTTGAGCTAACAGGAGTTGATCCCAAGGTCTGCCAACATCATATTTATATTGACCCCTCCATGAAGCCACAACATTAACCACAAAGGTGGTTGAACCCCAAATTGAAGCAAGTAGTCATGGATGAAATCAAGCAGTTGCTAAAAGCGGCATTCATCTATTCCATTTCCAATAGAAAATGGGTAGGACCACTCATTATTGTGCCCAAGTAAGGTGGCAAACGGAGGGTCTGTATAGATTTCTGATTACTCAACATGGCTACCTTCAAAGATCACTTCCCACTCCCATTTGTGGACCAGGTGTTGGACACCATTGCAGGGCATCATTATTATAGCTTTTTGAATGGTTATAGTGGCTATAACCAAATCCAAATTGCACTAGAGGACCAGGCCAAGATAACTTTCACAAGTTCCTAGGGGACTTTCGCATACAAGAAGATGTCGTTTGGCCTATGTAATGCACCTTCCACTTTCCAATGTCTTGTCCTCAACATCTTCCAACAGCAAATTGGCAATGGAATAGAAGTCTTCATGGATGACTTCTCTACCTATGGGACCACATTCGATCAATCCTTGGACCACCTTGAGCAAGTTCTAAAAAGATGTGTGGGCATGAATCTACGACTCAACTAGTAGAAAAGCCACTTAATGATCCAAGAGGGCATTGTTCTAGGGAATCATATCTCACAAATAGGGATTAGCGTGGATCCTGAAAAGATTAGGGTCATCTAAGGAATCACCTGAAAACCAAGCATTGTAAAAGATTTTTGGTCATTCCTTGGCCACACTAGTTACTACCGACGCTTCATCAAAAATTTCTCAAAGATTGCCAACCTGCTACTGGAACTCACTAAGAAAGATGTTCCATTCATCTAGACCAAGGAATGTGAATCTGCATTCCAAACACTTAAATAGAAACTCATAGAGACTCCAATTCTATGGGCACCTGATTGGTCCAGGCCCTCCCACATCAGGACGGATGCATCCAATTATGCCTTGGGAGCTGTGCTTACATAGTGTGATGATCAAAAACATCCATACTATATTCACTATGCAAGTCATAGCATTGTGGGTGCTCAGCTTAACTACACCACCACTGAAAAGGAGTTGATGGTGGTGGTGTTCACCTTGGAAAAATTTCAACACTATGTGCTCAGATACAAGGTGTTCATGCATACTGATCATAGTGCTATCCAGTTCCTGATGAATAAACTAATGATGAGGTCCCACATCATTCGATGGCTAGTGATTCTTCAGGAATTTCACCTCACTATGGTAGACAAGAAGGGGATTGAGAATGTGATTGCTAACCACTTGTCTCAGTTGTGATGGGATGACATAGAAGAGGAGGAGTCCCTCTCTGACCAATTTTCAAATGAACTCCTCTTCGTGGGTGTGGTCAATTCACAGGT
Organism: Gnetum montanum; assembly: GCA_015680685.1. NCBI lineage: Eukaryota > Viridiplantae > Streptophyta > Gnetopsida > Gnetales > Gnetaceae > Gnetum > Gnetum montanum. The sequence continues at coordinate 1,191,293 of MNCI01008484.1, forward strand.
TCCAAAAGCATCACCCTGGTTCATCCACATCCTTACCTATCTCATGGCTCAGGAGTTTCCAAAGGAGTGGGACCATCGACAGAAATAACAGTTTCTCCATAAGGCCAAGCGCTTCATGGAAATTAGTGGCCATCTTTACAAGGTGTGCGCAGATGGCCTAGTTTGATGGTGTGTCCCTAATGATGATACACTACACATCCTCCAAGATGCTCATAAGGGCCCTTGTGGGGGCCACTATGCTAGACGCCGCATAGCCATTAAGATCCTACTCATAGGATATTACTAGCCAATAATTTTCAAGGATGCACAATGGTTTGCCCACTACTGTGAACGATGCCAGAGAGATACTGGGATGAATACATGATTGGAGGGACCTCAATAGTGGATCCAATGACTGAAGCCCTTCAACATTTGGGTCATCAATTTCATGGGATCCATCACACCCCTGTCCAATAGAAAGGCCTATATCATCGTAGCTTTGGACTACTGTAGAAAGTGGGCAGAGATGGTAGCCATCATCGATGGTTCCTCAAACATCGTTGCACGATTTTTCCAACAAAAAATCATCAACAGGTTTGAAGTTCCATGTGCACTCATCTCCGACAATGGGACCCATTTTACAGGTGTCACTTTTCGAAAACTCATGCAACACTTGGGGGTCACCCATAAATTCACAACACCCTATCACCCCCAAGCCAACGGGCAGGCTGAAGTCACCAATAGGGAGATCACCAAGATCCTCACTCAAACCATCAACAAATATAGGAGGGATTGGACCACCAAACATAATGATGCCCTCTAGGCCTATCGCTTCACTTGGAAACTTCCTATCGGTTACTCTCCCTATGAATTAGTGTACGGTAAGCTACCGAAACTTCCAATCTAGGCAGAACTCCAGAAACTATCCATACCCAATGACTTAGGTCTTGACCTACCTCTAGCATAATGTGAATGACTTATCAACCTAAGTGTGCTGGATGAGAATCGATTACTGGCCTTGTCTTCAAATGACATCCACAAGGCCTACAATAAAAAAATATCATGATCTTATGATTTAGAAGGTCACATTTAGATGTGGAGATAAGGTATTGTATTAGAACCCCACCCATGTACCACAACTAACCAAGTTTTAAAAACTGTGGGAGGAACCTTACATTGTCTCCGAAACCTTCCCATATGGGGCCTTGCTTTTCCACAAAACTAAGGACCCCACACGAATGCAGTTGGTCAACTGAAAACAACTAAAATCCTTTTGTGAGCTCCACATAACCAGTGCTACCACCTCATCATCACCAGGATAGCCTAGCTCCATTTTTTGCATCTCCTCCTTTTCACCCAGTCATGGGGGAGATCATCCTCCATGCTAATCTATCCTCCCAAGCTCCCCATTGTTTTTGAAGTTTTTTTTTTACACTTTTTTTTATTTTTCAACATTGTTTGTACATTTTCCGATTCTTACTAACTTTTCCTTTCTTTAATTACTTTTCCATTTCTTTTTTGCTTATTTATGCATATGCATATGTTTAATTTTCAACTGGTTGCTAATAAGTCTTCTTATTTCCATTATGTGTCTAGCGCGAATGGTTTTCGGTGCGATGGGTTGTGTTAAATAGTCCATCTAGTTTATCTTGCTCCCACCCTAGCATTGTTGTCCTTGGACTTTACGTCTATTTTCATCTCATAAAATCATAAGTGAGTCCACATCATCCACCCATTCAACCACTCCATGGTTTTCCTTCCGTTGGAAATATGCAACCCCTTCTCTTAAAAATATTTTAATTAATGTGTGACTTATGTGGTTCCTAGACTTGAGGATGATCCAATGGTTTGGATTAGGTGTTACTTCAAGGGGAATGCAACATTCTTCATCCTCTTCTATCTCCCCAAGTTGTCAATGTGTCCTTATGGATTTCTTTCCACTCCATGTTCTTCTCTACAAGGAAGCTCCTGGGCAATTCGACCTCACATGGTATGGTCCTCACTGCAAAAATTCAAAAAAAACAAAAAAAAATAACAAATAACATGAGGATTCAAAGCACACCCCTTGGTCGATTGCATCCAAAAAAGCATGGGCCTTTGCATGGTGTGGTTCCCACGAAATAACAAGAAAATGAAAAATAAAATCATCACTATGTGGGAATTCAAAGCACACCCCTTAGACCACCTCTCACGGGCCACCAAAATGAGTTATGGGACTCACTCTGTCCCCTATAACTTAGCCCCATTTCACTTCCTTCTTCTCATGGCTGTTGGAGTGGTGGTTTCTTATGGGTGCACTATGATACTTGGTAGATGGATGAGGCTTTACTTATTGTTGCGAGGTCACTGTATGTAGTTGGTTTTGGGTCTGAACTCAAGAACGATCCTACCAAGTCACTTAACCACAACTTCACAAGGGGTTTCATGTAACCAATGATTAGAATTATATTCCTCTTATCTCTCTCTCACCCATTTCTCTCCAAAACTCACCTCACTATCCATCTTATGTTTTGAATGTTCGTCATGATTTCCATGTACTCCTAATGCCTTTATAGGATCTCCTAGGTGGGGATATTAACTTGTGAGCACCAGTTCTTAACCCCGAGGCCCATGAACTCTAGTGTTGATGATATGCAAGGGCTACTAAGGCTATCGCCTGCTATGGGGAGGACCCACTTGCATATTCTTAGTCCTTGTTGTTAATCTCCCATCCTTTTGAGTTCACAGTTGATTATTTTCATGGTCCCATTGCTCGATTTCCTCTCCACGAAGTTCTTTCTCACCATGTTTTTCTACCTTTGACTCTTTTTCTAGCTCAACTCTCCTTCCTCTTATCCTTAGCTACATTTTGGGTCTCTCATGTTCTTCAACTATCCCAATTTGGTGGTCTGGTCAATGCTGGTCAACAGGTGCAACCCCTTGCGTATATGGGGCCACGTATATGCAGGGGGCTACGTATATGTGGTCCATTCGATGCAACGCCAAACCCCTATATATATGCCCATTGTGCTTTACTTTTCCATCATTTTGGAAACAAATTGGAGGGAGATTTTGCCATTTTTTCTACCTAACTTCTTCCCAAGAACCTACGTTCTATTGTGCATCCGCATCAACCGATCCTTACCCTCTTAAGCACTTGGAGGTATGCTCTCAGTCATGGGGGGGTGAAGCCTATGTGTAATTAATTAATTAATTAATTAATTAAGTTAATTAGGACTTCCCACCTCTAAAGGGAAGAAACAAAAACAATAGCTTAAACTCCAACTTATCCCTTGATTATTTTTTGCTCTAACCCATGAATTAACACTCCAGGGGATTTAATGGAATGCCCATGCTAGTATCATAACTTAGTTGAACTGAGAAGGTGTATAAGGGTCATTTTTAGCTACTTGTGCACAGTCTAATGGGTGGTTATGTTTGATTCCAGATGGTACCAAAATCAAGGCACCCAAGGGGTGAAGGACCATCACAACCAAGGGACAAGTGTCCATGAACGAGAAGGGGATGAGGCATGTAGCAACCATAGTATGTGGAGGGCTCTCATGCAACTGGCCCCCTCCATGAAGGACTTGATGTGGAATCTGTCCATCAGATTCTCAAAGAGGAGATGCCCAGCAAGCAATCGCAAGGAGATGAAACTCTAGGGATAGAGCCACGGCTTGAGGTCACCCTAACATAATCATTTCTTGATGCTATCAAGCCAAAATAAGTGCAACAGATGGTCCTACAAGAGTTAAACTTTGGACCATTTCTCAAGAAAGCACCAAAAGATGTGAGACTTCAACTACAAAACTCTCCTATGTGGCCAATTATCATAACCAGTGGTGAATGGTATCTAGGGGAGACCTATCTCTTCTGGACAAATTGGAAACCAAGGTCCAGGGTAAGAATCAAAGACATCTATGTCTCTTACTCTACAGAGGTAATAGCATAAACTTTGGGGTTGTCAGAGACCAAAGCAGATGTGGTGGAGATCCCAAAAGAAGTAGACCCTAAGGTAAAAGGGGAGTGGATCAGGTGGTGCTATGGGGTAGATCGTAATGAGTTTGGCACTCTAACCACCATGGAGAGGATGTATTCAAAGATTGCATCATACCACCTAAACCCAATGGTGAGACCCAGCAAAATCATAGCCTTCTCCGCTCATGCATTTTCCACCTTAAGTGGGAAATTCCCAATGAGGCTTCCACAGCTATTATTCTTGGAAATAGAAAAGAGGTTCATTGAAAGTGAACATGGAAGGCAAGCTCTCCCCTTTTCCTACCTAATTAGAAATATATGAAAATGGTCAGGGATAGCATGGTATGCCAATGATACACTCTGGCATGCCCCGATTGCCTCATGGAGGGAAATGATGAAGGACAAGACTCCAGCCACTACACACACCAAGGAAGAGTAGCAACCACCTCCACCACCTACACAAACAACAAGGTCAGGTTTGCAAACTATCGTGGAACACATACACAAAATTTTATAATCACTCTTGAGCCAGAAAGAGCAATCTAGAAGTACCGGTGGAGGAGAAGATCCTTTGATCTATCACCCTGCAATGAGCCACCTGGAGCAAGTGGCTCGATCAGTCAGTTTGTTAGAAAGAGTAGGGTCGATGTTCTCCGATGCCCGAATGCAAGTGCTAGCAAGAATAGATCCTAGCATCTAATTGGTAATGGTATCAACTCAATAACTATTCCTTGAAATTTTAGGGAATGCTGCTACCTTCTCAGTACACTTGGAGGATTGTGAGGGGGCAATAGTCCTGATGATGCAGCACCAAGGATAGGAGATTATGGCCGAAGCGGTTGCTGATATGATTATTATGGCTCTGAACACACCGATGGCACCTGTACTAGATGTACATAGGCTTCAAGATGTACAGTCATCCACCGGAACTTCATGTAGTAGGATTGATGTAGCACAACATGAAGAACTATTAGACCAACTGGTGGGAACCAGGTAACCACTTCTAGATGTCTTTGACCTTCCGGATAACATCACTACAACCTCGTTAGAGCTACTTTCAGCAAGGGGTAAGAGCCTCATTTTGGAAGGGTAACTTGAAGCTACTCAAGCCACTTGTCAACGCTTAGCAATAGAATTTGCCCAGTTAAGAACCCAACTTGCTGATCTAGCTCTCCTTAACTATGAGCTCACTAGAGATGAAGCTTTTTAACAACTTCATGTTAAACTTCAGATAGTTGAGGATGAGCGAGATTTGGAAATCTTTGATAAGTCCTTGGTGGATGCTCAAACATATCATTTAAACAAGGACTTGACATAGGTTCACCAGGATAATGTCAAGTTGACTGTAGAGGTCCATCACCTGCGCAACAACAGGAAGAGCTAGCCTAGGTGAATGTGAATGTAAGAAGGTTGGCCACTGAGAATCGAAATCTTTCCATGGAGGAGGTTTGAACCTTGCGACAGAAATTAGCAATCGAAATCGGCACTTGGAAGAATGAGGCCCTTAAATTTGAAAAAGTCAAGAACCATTACAGGGACCAAGTGGGATTGCAAAAAGAAGTAAATGAGAAATAGATTCAAGTCGCAAAGGCTAAAATGAACCAAGGGCTCCAGCAGGTCCGAGAAGGAGGTGAGGTATGAAAACCTATCTTTGATGGGTTGAATGCCTACAACCAGGTAGATATCCACCTCAAGGAACTATAGATCCAGGAAATGACAGGATACATGGAGCTAGCCAACCTTCGCTATACAAACCTAGCTATGCTAACAGCTGGGAGGCTGCAGTCTGACCTAGAGAAGAAAGTGGCCACCTCGCATTCTTTATATAAGGGCAATTTCCAAGCACACAAAGCAAAAAAGTAGAAATTGGAAACAACAAATGTGGAACTTGAGGTTCTCCACACGAGTTTTGAAGGATAGCATGCGGTCACGGAGAACTCGACCCATCGAATGAATGACTACCAGTAGCTATAGATATCAATTTGAGTGTTTGACATCGAACAAAAATAGTTCGTAGCCTAATTCATCAATTTGAAAGAGCTCTTCCTTGCACTGTCGTGCCCTTTGGAGGTTCCAGTTCTAGCACACATTTTCGAAGCTGCCTGGACTATGAACGATCCCAGAAGCAAAGAGGAAAAAATGAGGGCCCTCTTGGAGGCTTTCTAGTTGCTTCTAGAAGTTGCAGCTGCTGTGAGGTAGCCATCATTCATGCCACCACCATTGCATGGGCCAGAGGTTGGTGAAGGTCCATCGAACCCACCATCACCAGGGATAGTGTGATCGTCTCTAGCAATTTTTGCATCTTTCTATCCAACCAAGAATCCAGGACCAGCAAGGTGTTCAAATTTTTCTTTGAACACCACCATTTTTGTAATTTTTATTTGTGATTTTTGTTTTCTTCTTCTTTTTTTCTTTTCTTTTTATTTTGTCTTTTCCTTTTTCTTCATTTTTTTCTTTTCTCGATCTTTTTGAAAGAGCTTGCTTTTTATGTCGTGCTCGTGTTTGAGCACTTGCATTTTGCATCATGTACTGTGTATCATGTTTTGCGTCGCAACTACTTAGAGAGTTACAGTGTGCAATAGTGTATCAAGAGTTTTGAGGTGAGCAAAATGTATCAGGGGGGATGTAATTGAATAGGATAAGGGAGCATGATAGGGAATAGGGAATGTATCAGGAGTCGGGAATGTACTTATGAATGGATTGATTAACCCAGTTGCGTGCGTCAGGAAAAATGTGATTCCTTGTCGTCATGATGAAATGCATCTATGCACGAATGCCTCAGAAGTGTCATCCTACAAACACAAGTCCAAGAAGACAAAAAAACCACAAATGAAACAGTCAGCTAAACACTTTAAACAAGGAGATGGAGTCACCATGTGCAATTTTTAAAGCAGACAGAATCATGAATAGCATTAGCTTCATTAGGTTCCATGGGATGAATCATGTAGCAAGTCTTTGTGGAACATGAAAAGCTGATTGCAGCAACACATCTTTTCAAGTTTTTTCCTGATCATCGATGATGTCGCCAGTTTATAGTCTTAGCAGACTGTTGTGGATTAGTTTCATGTCATAACCCCTTAGACGGTGCATTGCTAGTTTATAGTCATAGCGGACTATGAAGAGGCAAACTAGTTTATAGTCTTAGTGGACTCTAGATGCTAGTTTCATGTCATGGTGGATGGATGTAGCAGTTTAGTGTCATACCAGATAGAATTCTTTGGTATCAGTTTTAAGTCATGATACCAAGACTACTCTGTGGTATCATTTTTAAGTCATGATGCTAGGACTATGCTGTGGTATCAGTTTTAAGTCATGATGCCAGGACTATGCTAGTTTATAGGTATGCTGGACTGATGTTTACCTTGCTTGTGTAAAGTGTGATGCTGCATGCATGGTCATGCTACGTGCCTGCAAGATCCTGAAAAAATCAACTAGGAAGAAAACAACATCAAGTGACACCTGTTGTACATAGAGTTAGAATGTATGAATGAAAGAAAAGCAATGAAAAAAGTGATAGTTTTAGGCCATTCCGGGCCGTAAGCTAGTTTAAGGCCTTTTCAGGCTATGTGTTTTTGTAGTTTTATGTTTTTATGTTTGATGTTTTTCAAATGCAATATGTAAACTAAGTTGACGAATGTGTAAACAAAGAAAAATGTGTGATCTAAGTGAGCAGGAAAAATGTAAACGCATAGGCTAGTGCAATATAAACAAAAGTCAAAAATGCATGGTAAGTGGAGGCAAAGGGTAGGCAGGCACCCACCACATTTTTGGCTAAGGAAAAGTCTTGTTCATGTAGTTGCTTCCTAACCAGGCATGGATTAGGGAGTGTGCAAGGCTTAGGATCCTCTGGGAAGCTATCAGCTTCAACCACTCATTCGGGTGTGTTAGCCTTAAGCGTTGCATTGGTTGTCATAGGTGTACCATTAAGAAACTCTTCTTCCAAAACTTGCACCATGTCTATGTCGTGGATAGTCGAAGAGGAAACGTTATCACCATGGATGATAACTTGACCACCTTCGTATGGAAGGTGGATTTCTTAGTGGATGGGAGAGGAGATGGCCCTTAGTTGAGCTAGCCAAGGCCTGTCTAGAATCATGTTGAAACCTAGAATCTCCTTTATGACAATGAAATATGCACTAGTGGGGAATTTCTCTCCCACTACAAAGGCTAAGATGATTGTACCCTTGACTCTGACATGTGGTCCATTTAAGGATTTTAGACATGTGGTTTTGGTTGGCCTGATTTCATCTGCTAGGCCTAGCTTGTTGATGATGGAGTACAGGACTACGTTCGTTGTTGCACCATCATCAACATGCACTTTGCGGATGGTGCACTACCCAACACGAATGCTAATGGATAGTGGAGCTGTAGTGACTTACCCTTGTTTGAGGTTGACTTTAACTGCATCATCACAAAAGGCTAAGGTTTTTGAACCCAATTCTTGTGGTGTGGGAGGCAACATTGTTGCACAGATGGATGCCTCATTTGCAGGGATGTCCTCCATAACAGGAATGGAGGCTAAGACTTAGGCTAATGCTTGGTAGTGAGCAGGTGAGGTCCTCACCAGGTCGTATAAGCTAAATGTTGTGTTCTTTTTCTTGAGTGTTTGCTTTACTTGGGTTAGTGCAGCTACGAAGTCCTTGTCATTAGCTATTGTGTTGGCTTTGACTTCTTCTGTGAAGCTTGAGAGATAGACCTCTCGGGAGGGGGACTTGGGCTTGGTTTGCTTGGGCGTAGGGGCCCTAGTGTTTAGTTGTTGTTTGCTAGTTGTGGCCTTTGCTTCAGCCATGGGAGTTGCGAGGTGCTTGTTTTTCCTCTTGCGTTCCCATTTGGTGGGCCTACTCGGGTTGTTAGTGGGGTCAACCCTTGAAGGTGGAGGGATTGAGATGTTGCCCAATATTGGGCTTCAGGTAGGTGAGGGGCCATCTCGTTGTGGCACTCGTATGATGAAAGGTTTCTTAGCTATTTTTGTTATTGCGCCATGCCAGTTTAACGTCTTAGCAGATGAGTCATGCCAATTTATTGTCTTAGCGGATGAACGTTGTGGAGCCTTAACCACAAAGGGTGTTGTGGGTGCTTGGGTTGGCATCTTGATAACAAAGGGAGGCATCTTGTTTGTGGAGGCTGGGGGAATCCTTGCCTTGCTAAGAGGCACATGGATCACAAAAGGTTTTTTCACAAGTCTGGTCTTACCACCTATGCTAATTGAGTTTATGACATAGGAGGCATCATCTGTGTTGGATTGACTTTCCATGTCAATCACTAGTTGACCTTGTTTTATCATTCCCTGCAGGTCATCTTGCAAGGCATGATAGTTGTCTGTACTATGACCAGCCATTTGATGGTAATGACAATATTGGTCCAATTTAAAATGTTGTGGGACTGGGGGATCATTTGGTACTACTAAGGTGGGTTTCCTTAGTAGCTCACACTACCTATCATGTTTTTGGTAGGTACTCTGCGACACGTGTTTGTGTTGGATTTGCCCAACTTTCAAGAGTTGCTCCAATAGTTGAAAGGGTTGCATCAGTAGTGATGTATACTTTGAGCGGTCCTTGCACTAAAAGTTGGGCTTTGGGGTGGCCCTTGCCGATGTAGGTGAGTTGACACCAAAGTTGGTGGCTTTGTTAGCTGGGGCTTTAGGTTGCTTAGATTTTGGACCCCAGTTGGTTTCTTTTGTGATTGCACCTACTGTTGCCTCAGTTGTGTTTTTCTTGCAAGTATGTTGATTTTTGTAGGCCACATAAGCTGGGTCATTGCTAGTTTGCGCTGCTTCCTCTATGTCCTTAATTTTTACAAATGCCTAACTCAAATTATGGGGTTTTAGATAATAAAGCTTTGATTTAATGAAGTCATTTGTGGCTGCCTTAAGGATGGTAAGCAGATATGTTTTAGGAATAGGTTCATGAAGTTCATTCAGGGCGATGCTCCATGTTTGGATAAATTTCTGTGCTGGCTCCAAAGGTGCTTGTTTAATTTGAATCAAGCTATCTAATGTGGCTTTAGGTTTTAGATTGTACTTGAAACGGGTGACAAACTGATGCAACAAATTCTCTAAAGAAGATATGGAGCTATGGGGTAAATATCAGTACCAGTATAAGGCTTTTCCAGTTAAGGACATTGCAAACACTTGCAAAATTACATGGGGCCATGCTTGAAGTAAAAGACTTTTAGTTCTAAATGTCACTAGGCGGGCATTTGGGCCTCCTTCTCCATTGTACTTGGTCAACTGAGGTAACGAGACTCCCTTTGGCAAGGTTAAGGGTGGAACTGAGGGGTCAATTGGGTCATCTTGATAGAAATCTAGTACTTTGACTTCCTCATTGTTCAAAGTTTTAAGGCATTTTAATTCCTCTGCCAAGGAACACATCATTTTTTGCATGTTTGCCCATTCTTGGGTGGTAGGTAAACCAGTGGATTGAGTAGATTGTGGATGATAATGATTTAATTATTGCATTATTTGTGAAAAGAGAGGTAGTTGGGCTAACATTTGTTGTGGTGGGATGGTATTCGAAACTGAGACTACTGGTGGAACCCACTGCCCAGCCACAGGTTGTGAGGTAACACCCTGAACGTATTAGGTTGGAGTAATTAATGGTGCTTCGTGGATATGCACCTGAGGTATGTAATGGGTGGATGTTGAAGCTGGTATGACCGATGGCATTCCAATTACTTGAGGTCGAAAGATTGACTCTACATTGGTTTGGGGGAGTGGGGAGTTGTTGGGATTGTGCTTGTGGAGGAATGATGGAAGTGGACACATCAGAATGAAAATTATTGGGTACGGAGAAGATAGGAATGGAAGTAGGTACCTCTTGTTGGGAAATTGGTGCTTGAGTGTTTGCAAATGAAGGAGGAAGCATAGTTTCTTCTAGGAAATGATGGAATAATGGGTTTGTGTAGGCATGGGGACTAACGGTATCGTAGGAATCTCCATGTTCAGATTGGACTACAAAATCATCTTCCTCATCTTGAGGCTCTATGGGAGGTAGTTGTAAGGCTTGACTTCTAGCCATGAGAAGTTGGGATATGAGTCTACGATGGTGTTTAGACAATGGGATTATATCAAATGTTGAAGGGATGAACTCATGACCTCCTTTGTGGACAAGCTCATAGTCTCGTTTGGCTTCCCTTTCCACACGATCGATAGGCAAGTTGGCTTGGATTTTTACACAAATGAAGTTATATTGTTCAGGGCTTAGTGTGGCTCGCTTTGGTTGGATTGTGGTATCAAACGTGTTAGGCATTGATGTAGAAGGTTGATCTGGATTCATATTCACAAATTGGATTTTGAAAGTTGCTATTTGTAGAAAATGGCTAACTTTGAAAACGAAAAAAAAAAAGAAAAAATATAAAATAAAAAAAATAAAAAATGACTAAATCTGTCAGTAGAAGGAAAATGGATAAGTGTAAAAATGAAAGAAAAAAATGCTAAGTATGAAAATTCAGTGAAAAAAAATTCTAAGTGTGAAAACTGCTAAAAATGGCCAACTCTAGCACTACACTCGCTACGCTGGAGTTTGCTATGCTCTGAGAACTTGTTATGCTCTTTAGAACATCCAAAGGTTTGACTAAGTGCTAATCAAAAATGTAGATAGAAATGGTTCAGGTCCTCCTTCTAGCGCCAAAAACTATACTGACCTAAATCATCGGTGTAAGGCTGGAAGGGAAACAGACACCGAGAGATCGTCGGGCATGCACAGCTAACCCTACCTTCGCTTGAGGGCAAGCTGGAAAAGGGAATGAAGGCAGAGTGCGTTGGATGGTTTGCATGCAAATCAACCAAGAACTTCCCCAAGCGTAAGTTATGGCTAGCGCTGGGGTTATCGTAAACGGTGTAAACAGTATGTAAACGAAATGCAAATAGCGACACAAAATGTAAACAGAGCGTACTAAATTATAAATAAAGCGTAAACAGAGCTATATTGTAAAAAAAGTGTAAACTGAAGTAAATAATGTAAATGAAAGGCAATAATGAAACTATATTATATTGTTTTAAAAAAAATGTGCACCGGTCAAAGCGTAGTTGCACATGTGTGGATGGCAAGTTAAATGCCTAGCCCCGGAATGATATGATGTGATGATGTGATGAATGTGAGAAATTATTGGATGCCAACAGTCAGGTGTGCTAAGCATCCAAGGATTGCAGGTTCTGTCCTCTCAGAATTGCCAATCTCTCCAATTTTGCCTCCCAATTTTTTGCCTCCCCCAGCTTATGTGAATTAATAGGGTATTTATAGGGTTGGGCTAGGCTTGGGCAGTTGCATTCTTTGACCAAGTTCAATGTATCTGTGTTGGATAGTTGTACATGAGTTGGATGTGTGTTGGATAGCATTTTATAATTTATGGGTTATTCAAGCCCATGAAAGTACATTTAATTTAGACCATGAGGGTTTGACATGCCCACAAATGAGGATTTATAATGAAATGTACAACAAGAGAAATTTGATTGCCCAGCGTGACCTGCAGTGTGACCCGCAATGTGACCTCCAAAACTTGCAATTTTGAGCTGAAATCTAGAATTTCTGAAGGCTAGGACCCATAGTTATCAATAGTAGACCCTGAGGATGACTTACACCCTTGAAATCAAGTCATTTTGGCTCAGTTTTGGGGGTCTAAAAGTTGGTGACGCTGATCCTTACGCTGTGCAACGTCTAAAAAAGTAACCCCAACGTCACCAAGTTAAAATGGCACATTTGAGGCCCAAATCTTGATTTTGTAGAGGCTGGGAGCTGCTGGGGACCTTGGTGAAGGTCATTGGGGGTCCTTGTGCTTGATTTTGGTGTATTTTGAGTGAATTTTGGGGCTCCAAAAGTTCGTGACGCTGATCCTTACGCTGTGCAGCGTCTGAAAAAGTAACCAAAGTGTACTTAGCCAAAACCAAACATTTTGAACCCAAAACTTTTGATTTTGGATGCTGGAAGTTGGTGTACTCGCTTGTGGGCCCCGAGGGGACCTTGCTTGTTGAATCATGGGCCATTGGGGGCTGTTTCAGAGGCGTCCAAGTTTGGTCATGCTGTACTCATGTTGGGCAGCAGCATGACATAGCTTGATTCTTGTCTAAAAGTGCTAGGCCAAAATTAGTGGTGTTTCATCTGTGTCATAAGATCCTTGAAGATGCTTGTGATCCTCAATGGATTAGAATAGGCAGGAGTTTTGAAGAAGTGCTCATGTTCCAGGTATTCTGTTTTCAGACAATAGGCATCCTATTGATGTTAATAAGGTCAATAACTTCCCCAGGATTCATCCAAAGGAGTCATTTCTCAAACTCCAAAAAATCCTTGCTTTATACACTTTTGGATAACTTTAGGGATGGAGCGTTTTATTTCAATATGTACCAATTCAAAGACCTCGATACTTTCATCTCTGCTAAACACACGAAGCATTTGTTTTTATATATCAGTTTGGTTGATGTCATGGTACTCGGCACGGAGTATAAGTTACAGTGAGTGTTTAAATTCTTTTTGTCATGTAAAAGGCAAATGTTAACTACTTAGGACCTTGATTTTTTTGGATAACTAGGGACATGGTTTTCCCTGAATTTGAATGTATTTATGTTATTATGAAATGTGTTATGTTTATTTTAGAAGAAAATGTTAAGTTATTCTTTTTGTCAGTCAAAAGCTCATGTGTATGTGAACTAAAATGAATATGGCTTTTAGTATGTTAGAAAACAAGAAATCAAAATCAAAGTATATTAATCATGTAGATTAAGTCTTTATGTATTTTACATTAAGGTTTCTTTACATACAATGATGGATTAAAATTAGTTTTTGAATATGCTCTATTTATCTCTATCATCATAATAGTTCGCACAAATCTTTCTCTTTTGTAAAATTATCATATTTTAGCATTAATGAATTATCATTCATTTTTGACTTATTTTAAGGCATTTTAAAATATTTATTTGAAATATGATTTCAATAAATTTAATGAAATTTTCTTTTAAAATTTTTTAAATTTATAACTTGAAATATGTTTTATAAAATTATCATATTTTAGCATTAATGAGTTATCTTTTTTGAGTTATTTTAAAGCATTTTAAAATATTTGCTTGAAAGTGATTTCAATAAAATCAATAAAAATTTAGTTTAAAATTTTTAAAATTTATTACTTGAAATATATTTTTAAATTTGATAGTTACATATAGAATATAAAAATAAAATCATCTATGGTATTTCAAACATTTAATTAAAATTAGCTTGTGCTCCAATATTTTTTAGAAGGTATGGTTAGGTTTGCCTAGGACAAGTGGAAAGGATGTAAAAGGGTGCAAGTAGTGTGCTTTGAACCTAACATCTTTGAATACAAAGTTGTGTGAATTAAGCAAATAACCAACCTAGAGAGCTGAAGTACCTTAAGATATTAAATTAATTTGTTAAACTAATTTCTACATTCCCACTATTACAAATTACAACTCAACTAAACAAAAATGTGAGATAACAATGCTTGTACAATTTAAAGTTAGTTTAAATAAAATGTCAATAATACTTAGAAGTGAAATGTCATACTCACACCCTAGGAAATTTGAAGACCTATAGTAACAAATTTCCACTTGGCTTTTCAAGAATGCTTCTTCCACAATCCCAAAGACTGCCAAATGGTTCTTAGTAGTTATTGTTCTTAATATTTTAGTTTCTTATATTTTAATGGTTATGAACTATTTTTTTATCTTAATGATAATTAACATGGTTACATGGTCCTTTGAAAATAGTAAAATAAACCACAGAAATAAAAATTTAAATTAAATGACTCTTAATTTAAATTGAATCATTGTGTCAAAGTTGAAAATACAATAGATAACTAAAATAAATAAATTTTTTCTGATGCAGATCCATCATTGCAGATTGCTGCGCAAGAAAAATTGAGATTACTGTCGAAAGAGAGAGAGGCATACCATTGTTGTTTGCTCTGCACTACCACGTGCTTCTGTCATGTCATGCCACATGGTAAAGAGAAAGAGGGAGCAAATCCGCATGCCGTTCGGCACACTTGCTACACTATTGGGAAGGAAAACAGAATCTGGCCGTAGAGAGAGATGACCTGTTGGTGTTGTCTTGTCTGGCAGACGAAGAGAACGAAAAAAAATAAAAAAGCTGCTGAAAAGAAGGGACTGCCTGATCAGAGACTGCAGAGTCACATGCCTTTGCCACCACGCTGCTGCTGCCACTGTCACGTGCCGTTGAAATGCTGTCCGCGTGTGAGCTGCTACCACCGTCTAACACCGTCTAACAATGGGAGAGAGGACCACCGGATCCTCCCACTGCCGTCTCTGCTGGCTGCGTGCAAGTTTTTGCGGTCAATCCAAGCTGCTATTTTCTGCAAAAGAAAAAAGGCTGCCTTCACCGGAAAGACATCATCTGTCCTAAAAAGTCGTCTGCTTGTTGCGTAGACCAGAAAAGAGAAGAGTCTTCCCCCTGTTGCTGTGGAGGCCCTAGATCCTCCTTCCAAACAAGAGAAACTGCTGTTTCTGGTTTTTTTCTCAATAAAAACAGAAAGAGACCCTCTGCCTTCCTCTTAGGGAAAAGAGAAGGCCCTTTTTTCCGATAAGCATGAAATATCTTAAAATGAGAAAATAGAAACAGAAATACGATAAGCATGAATATCTTAAAATTTACATGACCACTACACCTTTTTCCTGATTAGTTAAAGACAAGAAGCAGCAAAATCTTACCTAATCATGACAAGCCAAAAAAAAAAATGGTCCCTTCCGTGTGTTGTACTTGTTACAAATTAGATTTATGTAATCTCTAATAAAACCAGAAATTTGTCATAGATTATGATTGCACGTTTAGTGAAAATTGCAAGCGTACTCACCCATCTTGAGTATTGTGATTTATTTATAATTACGTTGATGTATACTATGTAAGGTTTTGGTTATTGTAATTCTATAATATCATTGAATATGGTATGTGTTTTATAAGAATCCTTTTTATACTAAGGTAATATTTGTTGTCATTAGGAGATTGACATCTAGAAAGGGTTAAGATTTAGAGGGACTATATGTTGAGAAATTTGGAAAAGATATTATCAATCATGGCCCTATGCTTAGCATGGGCGAGGTTGACATCAACATATAGATTATGTATTTAAAGAAATATTTCAACATGCTTATATTTGTTGTATATTTTTTATTAAATTATTAACCATTCCTATCTTAAGGGAAATATTGCCTTTATCTTTTCTTGTAATACCTAAAATTTTTCTTAACATTGTTATTTCTACCATCATATTAAGTGTTTTTAGATACACGATATTTTAAAATAAAGTCACTAAAACTTTTTATAAATAGTTTTACAACACCATGAAGCATACTATTCTCATTATCCCTATTTTATTATCTTAAATTATAAATAGTTTTACGATACCATAAAGCATACTATTCTCATTATCACTATTTTATTATCCTAAATTAATATATTTAAGTGTTGAGTTGTACCATTGTAAAAAATGATTTTATTATTTTTGCTTCAATGAACACTTAAAACTTTGCTTACTCTAGGGAACTTGTTTTGCTGAAGTCTTAAATTCTTAGAAGAAAAAAGAGTGTATCTAGAGCCAAGGATGCTAAGCATTCTAGCTAAGATGTGGTTTGTTCATGGCAAACCATAAATTGATCTACATTTGTTATGTGGTAGATGCATGGCAAATGATGAGGGTATGCATGGCATACATACATAACCATATGAATTACTCTAGTTTAAAAAAGTTCTAAGTAAAATTTGTAAAATTAAAAAAAATGAACACTCAACCTTGCACTTATTATTGCAATTGCATACTACTATTCTATGTAGGTTGGTTCACATATAAAATATGTTTTTACATTATTTAAACATGCATATCTCGGTCCCACCCATGGTCCCACCTGTTGCACAGGTGTGACCGCCAGCGAGGTTGTAAATCATTCTAATTACTTCCCTCTGCTAAAATTAGGGAATCTGCTCCGATATTAGCGGCTGTAGCAGCACAGAGATAAGTCAAACGATGGGCAAGAAGAAGGAAAACCCTAGCCAATTTAAGTCTGCATGATTACAATTTCCAGGATCCCCGTCTTTCTTCCCATTCTGCAGCAAAATTTCAAATCAATTGCAGTCAATTAATTCTGACAGGCAAATCACGTTAAATTTTCAAAGTTCCTGAAATTGAGATTTGAGGATTAAAGGCAAGTTCATATCATGAGTTTTCTATATTTGGATGATGAAAAACTTGAACGACTTCTTCTGTGTCACGCTATGCGCCCGAGATTCGTGATTCCGATAAATTTTGATGAACTGTTCACGTCAGTGCGTACAAAAGGGCATTAAATTCGCAATGGGTACGTATTTCATAATTTCCAATGAAATTTTGTCTGTATTTGTACATATACATTGAAATGGTCGCCTTGCCTTGTATTGTTCTTGCCTTTTTAATTCTTGCGATGTCTACATTTTGCATTAAAATGTTACCAAAAAATTTCATTTTATTGTTAAGTGGCAAGCAAGCAGTCAAGATTCATGGCATCGGCATGAGACGGACACACGGAAATCATGAAAGGGCTACTATGGTAACTGAAGGCCGAAGGGGCAAGTATGAGTCATAGGGAAATCAAGTTTTGGACGAGGCGTGTGAGGAAGACATTGCATTTGCATGGATTCGCCTGCCTTTGGGAGCGTCAAAGGTTCCTCCATGACTCACACATTCATTGTTGGTTTTTGCTCTTTTTCTCATAAAAAAACAAAAAACAAAATAGGGTCATCATCACGATCATCATGGGTCATGAATCATGAACATGATGACGGAGGGATGCTTGTTCAACTTTTTTAAAAATTGGTTTGCTTATAAAGCAACGAACTGCACATGGCCAATGGCCATATGCAAGGTCGTGGTGCTCTGTTATTACTTTCCCCTTCATCATGACTAGTGCCAATTTTCCACTGTCTGAAAGGTTTCCCCTTCATCATGACTAGTGCCAATTTTCCACTGTAAAGGTTTCCCCTTCATCATGACTAGTGCCAATTTTCCAGCGTTTGAAAGGTTTTGGATCATTGTAGGTGAGGTGAGTTACTGGTTGTGCCTAGTTTGGTTAAGTTGTGTGTTCTTATAATGTGGTCATCTTCAATGTGGCCCTATGGCACTACTCACCTGTAGTCCCTAGGGTGATACTTACAGGTAGTTGAACAAAAGTGTTGAATAGGTAGTCATTTGTTATAAATTTGGTTGAGGCTTGAGGCTTAATTTCATTTTTGAAAATATTGCATTGAGTAACAAAAGGGTTTCATTTTATTGCTGTCATTTTGGTTGTTGCAGAAATTATATGTTTGGCCAGATTATGGCTCTTGAGTAAGGAAATGGATTCAATGCCCTCCAGACTTTTGCAAATTTTCTTGCATCAATTTAATGCTGATATTGCAATCTTTTGTGCAATTTTTAAGCATTAACAATATTTTGGATTTACATTGTACGTGTTCTATATTTTACAATGTATTTTTATGATATATAAGATTTAATTTTTAAAAAACTAATATATTTTAATTTTCACTATCATGTCCTCGGCTACAAACCCGTCCCCACTGTTTCTTGAGGCACACGTATCTAAACACATTTAGAATCACAAATCCTCGATTCCTCGATTCCTCACTTCCATGAATTGGATCCTTTTGATGCATAGGTGTCACGTTGTTTGGGAATTATTCTGCTTAACTAGTGGTCACGTTGTTTGGGAATTATTCTACTTGACTAGTGGCTCCTGTTGATGCATAAATTTTGGTGGCACCAACACCGGGAAAGAAAACTCGTTTTAGTAAACTATTGCCTAGGGTGCCTTCCATATGGGTATGGAAACCCAGGAATAATCTCAACTGAAGAGGGCTACGTGGCCTTTTGCAAATAATAAACTAGAAAGAAATCTGAAATTTAAATTAAATAATTATTTTCAATACAATAAGTAACTAAAAGAAATGAAATTTCCCTAGTCCCGCTAACACTGCTGATCTATGACTACCAATGGTATCCCCTACTAGGTAGGAAGATTGCGATCACCACAAGAGAGGAAGAGAGAGAGAAAGAGAGAAAGAGAGACTACCCACCGCAATTCACACATGGTAGCAACTACGATCCTCAAAGCTTGCCACTGTCTGCCACCTTTTGTGCACTATCCTAAAGAGGAATATCATCCACCCACGTCTACACCACTGAGACAAGCTATCAACTCAAAGAAAATCGTATGTCTCACATCCTGCGCATGGGCTGTGTTGTCTGCGTTGTTGTAGATAGAAAGAAGAGAGAAAGAACCCTCCTGGCATCATCAAGAAGACTCACAAGGATCCAATTTTGAGCCGTTGATTCCTATTTTGTACCTTCCTCAAAGATTAGTTGGAAACCTGTAAAGAAAAGAAAAGAAAAGAGGAAACTGCCCCTCCCAGACTGATACAAAAAGCCCTCTTCCTCCCTAGTTTTTTAGCAACTCTAGCCATCCATAATGATGCCTACATTTCATGTAACAGCTATAGAAATTGCCAACACTTCTTGTGTAATAATGCCCACATTCTCCAATTATGTGCCCACTTATGTCCGTAACTTCCAAAACATCTACCACTAATGATTGTAACCACCGTAACTTTCGAAATGTTTGCCATTAATATCCGTAACCACCATAACTTCCGAAACGTTTGTCACTAATGATCGTAATCGCCATAATTAATGACCATCACCCAACAGTTTAAATGCCCACTACTCACATGATTTTTATTGTTGTTAATAAGAGAGAGAGATAAAGACATTGATAATCATGGCCCCATGAGAGCATGGGAGTGTTGACATTACACTTAGCTTCCAAACTTTTAATTGCATGCTAGTGAAAGAAACAAGACCACAAAAACTTTAAAATGATGCAATAGGTAGGGAATCACAATCACAAAACAATAAAATAGAAACTTAAAAGTAAAAAAAACATGATTAAAATAACCATATAATCAGAAGAGAACTAGACATGGGCCACCCAAACCACACTATCTTATTTAATTAAAATCCAAATATATAATTTATTTATTTTAACTATATATATCTATATATAATTAAAATATAATTATGATTTTTTCCCAATTTTCTTACAAAGTAAAAGTCGACAGCATGGGGACTACTTTGAGCACAAGATCCATACTAAACTTAATGAGGAGGATAGACTCATATTAGATTGTGGCTAGTCATAACTTTTGGATTTTTCCTTGGAACTTTTTTTTTTTTGAAAAAGGGGAAATGAAGTCTAGGGTAAGGATTGCTACCGAACCCCATCACACTCAAGAACTTATTACATTGCCAATGAACATGGTTCTCATTCTTTTTTTTTTAGAAAATTTTACCCATGGTGTACTTCATTCTTAAGGTAGGAATTCCAACACGAGTCTAGCCAATTAGCTACAATGTCAATGAACATGGTCCTTTCAGAACTTTTCCCATGATGTACTTCAACCCTTGTGTATGTGCCTTTGATTACAATTTGATGGCATCATAGAAGGTCTCTTAGGTGGTTAAGGATTCTCAAGTGGAGATGAATACACACTTGAGGGCTAGGGCTCATGAGAGGGAAAATGGGATTTTCCAAGGTCACGTAGTGATTATGGCTAACTATTCTCTAACATTTCCTATCCTACACTCATATGATTATCATGATTACATGATAATCCAACATAAATATAAAAACTAAAACCTTGAAAAAGACTGGAAAGAATCAAAACATTATTGAAATATATAGTATAAAAGAGATTTTATGTAATAGTAATAAGAAATATTATATAAAGCATTATACTCACATTATTTTCAGATGGTGTTCTAATGACCCAATGCCTAGTAACTAAAAAGACCATAATGATTATTAAAATTATATGCAAAGAAAAAATCAAAAAAATATGCTAAGAAAGAAATGATGGAAGTGTAAAGAAAATATGAAAATGTGACTATATACAAATGAAATGCATGGTGAAGAGGAAGAAAACATGCAACTAAGAATCTACTAGGTGTCCACATGGGGCACCTGAGTAGAAATGCTTTGGATGAAATGCATTACAATTTCTAGGTAACTTATATCCTTGCACAACAGCAACCTTGTACACATTGGGGTCAATGACATCTTTAATTCGGAGTGGGCCTGACAACATAGGAGAGAACTTACTTTGAAGATTTGCTTGGTCAAATGTTCTACCTTTTTCAAAGACTAGGTCTCCTATCTTAAAGACTTCACCAACGTACTTTCTATCAATACATTGTTTAACAATTTTTTAATGCTTAAGATTATGAAAATCAAGAGCTAATCTTAACTTGCTTGTTCATTTTCTATCAAAGTATTTCTTTGATATAAGTTTTAATGATAGGTCTAGGTCTTGGTGGGTCATCGGATATAGCCTTTCTAGGAGAATGTTCCATGGATGTGTCATTAAAATCTAACAAACCTTTAAATGTTTTAAGAGGTACAGTTTTACTTACATCTTTATTTTTCCCTAAAGGTGGTGGATCACTTAGAAAAAATCCATTGTGTTGTTGATAAGGCAAGGTGTCTCCATAGCTTTCTTCACCTTCTCTAGAACTTTGATAGGATTGGATGGAACTTGTATGAGAGAAAAAATTTATTTTTGTACTTCCACTCACATGTTCACTATGCTCAACCTCAATAACCCCAACATAAAGATTAGTGTTTCAATCTTCCAAAGATTTATTTTGTTGATCCAAGGCTGTAACTACTTGTTTGTAGAAGGATTCTTGAGGTATAGTCATGTATTCAAATTTTCCTTTCATAGAGATTAATAGCTCTGAGAAATTTGACCTAAAGAAGCTGCCAAACTTGGCTTCAAAAGTCCTAGATAAGAGCACATCATAGGTAGGTGACATGTCAACTACTAGGATATCAGTGTAACATGTGAACGTAGGGAATTGTTTAAGTTATAGTTTCACTTCTTTTAATGACCCTACTACAGGTATGTTGGACCCATCAAGTTGAATCACATTTTTCATTTGTGGTATCATTTGTGCTCCTAAAGTCTTACATACCTCAGGTGGCATGACACTAACAGTTTCTCTAGAATCCATCAAACAATTATGAACATTCTTCGCTAAAATGATCAAGGTTGTTAGGAAAGGAGGTCGCTCTTTCTTGTTCATCATGGAATTATTTGCATTGTGTACTAATAGCGCATTAGTACTTTTTGCGAAGTGAACTGGTCTTTTAGGGATTGGAAATTTTTCTTTTCTAGATTCAGGTTTATGAACTATGTTTTGTATCACCTCTTTCATTTCATTAAAGTGTATAAGGTCATACATTGAGATGTTAGCCTTAACTTTCTTCAAATCCTCAACTAGATCATAGGTCTTGTGTTCATCTTTAGCTTCTTATTAAGGTGGCATTCTTCTAAGTATAAAAGCTAGATTTGGTCATTGTGGGGTGTTTGTTTGGGATGACCCAGTCTGAGTATTCATGTTACTTTGACTAGGAGTTCTTATGTTTGGGAGAGTATAAGAATCATTCCTAGTTTGTTGTTGTGGTTTATTCATAATGTTAGTAAGTCTATAGTAGCGAACATTATGTAGGTTGGGGTTGTTTACCATAACTTTCTCTAATGATGAAACCTCTTTATTTTCTGTTTCATGAGGTACATTAAGGACCATAATAGGAGGTTTTCCATTTTGTTAACCCTGGGTGTTGTCACCATATAATGCTACAAACTGGGGACAAGTCTTCTCAGAATGTTGCTTAGTGTTCTGGAGGTGACAACAATTGTCATTGACTAATGAACTAGGCTTTTCTGGTTGTATGGGATCCTTGTTATTTTTTGTCTTTAATTTAACTACTTTGTTTGAATGTTTTTGAAGTGAAGTTAATATCTGGGTCATTTGATCTTAAGCTTGAGTCATGGGTTCAATAGGATTAGGTACCTTGTTTGGGTCTATGATGGACTGAATCAAGGCCTTTGATTAATTCTCATTCAAACCAGTGTTAGATGGTAAGGATGGAGAAGATGTGGGACCTTGAAAATAGCTATTTGTAGGCTAAGTCATTTGAAGTGGAACAAGAGTTTGGAACATAGTGTTGGTCATTGGAAACATTGGTAGAGGTATAGGACTATGTGGCATAGGATTATTAATGCTCATCATCCCAAACTAGATTTGAATGTTATTCATAAGGGTAATTTGTTCTAGCTCCATGGCTTTAGCCATAGCTCCTTGTATTTCTATTATGTTAGGGTCTGATTTAATGGAATAGGCGAAGAATGAGTTAATGGTAGAAAGGTAAAGGTATAAAATTAAAAGGGAAATAATAAAATGCAAGATTTTAAAAAAATAAACTTAAAATTGCATAATCAAATAAAGCCACCTTACCTAACCAGGATTCAAAAATGGGACTAGAAAACAATGATTAAAAAAAAACAACAAGAAAAAAAAAGATTAAAGAAAAATGGGTGATGAGACTTGAAATTTTTCAAGAAATGAACTTTTGAGAACAAGAAATAAAGGGCTCAAATTTTTTTAAAAAAGATTTTTCAAGGAAATGGCTAAAAATAGAAATTTTAAATAAAACAGGTTTGAAACAAGGAAAATGAAATTTTCATGGAATAAAAATAGAATAGGGACTAGAAAAGAATAGAAAATAGATATTTCAGAAAATGAGATAACAATGGCTAGAAAAATGACAAGAAAATTTGATAAACAAAAGGTGGGAGAAAGGCCCTCCTTCTAGCACCAAAAAGGTGTTGATGTATAAATTTTGGTCACATAAACATCAAGAAAGAAAACTTGTTTTAGGAGACTATTGCCTATGACACCTCCTATATGGGTATGAAAATCCAAGAATAGTCTTAGTTGGAGAGGGCTACATGGCCTTTTGCAAATAATAAACTAAAAAAAATCTGGAATTAAAATTAAATAATTATTTTCAATACAATAAGTAACTAAAAGAAATGAATTTTCCTTGGTCCCACTAATGCTATTGGTCTGTGACTTCCAATGGTATCCCCTACTGGGCAAGAAGACTATGATCACGACAAGAGAGGAAGAGAGAGAGAAGGAGAGAAAGAGAGACTACCCATCACAATCCACACAGGGTAGCAACTATGATCCTCAGAGCTTGCCACCATCTACTACCTTTTGTGCACTGTTGTAGAGAGGAAGATCGTCCACCCACATTTGCACCACCGAGACAAGCTACTGACCCAAAGAAAATCACACGTCTCACATTCTACGCATGGGCTATGTTGCTTACATTCTTGCAGATAGAAAGAAGAGAGAAAGAACCCTCCTGCCATCGCCAAGAAGATCCACAAGGATCTAATTTTGAGCTACTGGCTCCTATTTTGGACATTCCTCGAAGATTAGTTGGATACCTGTAAAGAAAAGAAAAGAAAAGAGGAAACTACCCCTCCAAGATCGATAGAAAGAGCCGTCTTTCTCCCTAGTTTTATAGCCACTACAACCATCCATAATGATGCCTACATTTCATGTAACAGCTACAGAAACTGCCACCACTTTTTGTGTAATAACATCCGTGTTCTCCAATTATGTACTCACTTATGTCTGTAACTTCCGAAATGTCTGCCACTAATGACCATAACCACCATAACTTCTAAAACGTTTTCCAATAATGTCCATAATTACCGTAACTTTTGAAACATCTACCACTAATGACCGTAACCACTGCCATTAATGATTACCATTAAAAAATTTAAATGCCCACTACTCACATCATTTTTATTATGGTTATTAAGAGAGAGAGATAGAGACGTTGATAATCATGGCTGAAACACCACAAAATTTTGGGTCTCAGCATCACAATTGCAAATTTGGCTAAGTGTCAAAACATTGGCAGTTTGCCTAAATTTTTCCAAAGTGTTGGGTGTAGTCAACTCTAACTGCCAAATTTGCAAAATTTTTCTAAGTGTCAGAACAATGGAAATTTCTACATAGATGTCACGCTATGTAATGTAGCATAGCATAGCACCATGTCACACTATGTAGTGTAGTGCAACATAACATCATGTTATGCTATGTAGCAAGGTGTAGCATGGCACCCTGTCACGCTGTGCAGCATAGCATAGCATAGCAAGCATGATACTACAACCATCTCATGTCCCGCATGTAACATGGGATGAACATAGCAGATAATGTGGTCCCACCCACTACACTACCATGTGGCACCTAATCCACATTTTGGACTAACCCTAGCCCTATAAATACCCTTGGAATCCCAATGTTTCAATAGTTAGCATTCCTTAATTATTCGCATTCCCTAGCAGTTAGCTTTCCCTAGTAGTTGGCATTCCCTAGCTATTGGCATTCCCTAGAAATTAGCATTCCTTGACTGTTGGAATTCCCTAGCAGTTAGCATTCCTTGACTGTTGGCATTCCCTAGCAGTTAGCATTCCTTGATTGTTTACTATTGGCATTCCCCAGTAGTTAGCATTCCTTGACAATTGGCATTCCTGAGTGGTTAGCATTCCTTGACTATCGGCATTCCCAAGTGGTTGGCATTCCTTGGATGTGAGCATTTTTTAAGCACTTGGAATTTGGCATTTTGGCATCTTAGCATTGAGCTCCATGGGCGAGTGAGACCTAGAGCACACCACACTGGTAGAGAGGCAGAGTTTCACATCATGGCCCACTGTAGCCCCATTGTATCCCTATAGAACATTGCATAGTACATCGCAACGGCCGACCTGGTAGGCACGATTCATCACGAAAAGCACCAGACTTCATAACCTAATTCCACTAAGGCTGTGACTGCACTCCCACTATGCCTATGATACACTGTGTATACCTTTGTGAATTAACCACGCTCCCTCTTTTGGGGTGGTGCACTACTGTTCTTAAATTCTATTGCATTTCTCAAGCATTTCTCTTTGGCATTTAGTGTAATTCTTGTACTTTCTTACTGTTTCATACATATTTGCACGTTCGTGTCATTTTTCTTAGGCCGGGACATCCTGCTACACTCTAGTTGAGCCAGATCGATGCTCGCACGTAACATAGTATAAAATCTTTTCACACATGATCATTTTAACACCATGTAAGTCCCTGTTTGATTGACGAGACTGTTTAGGGCACCCTATTTCTATTTTCTCCAACACGGACCCTGCATGGATTTGGGGTTAGGCTTTGCGCCAAATAACCTCTTAGTGTTCTAGCCATTGACATTTTTGGATGCTACAGTTTTTTGGTGATAGAAGGAGGGCCTAAACCATTTCTTTCTGCATTTTTTATGAGAACTTGGTCAAAATTCTAGATGTTCTAGAGAGCATAACAAGTTCTTAGAGTGTAGCAAGCTCCAGTGTAGTGAGCTTGACAAGCTATAGCATAGCAAGCTCCAACGTAGTGAGTGTAGGACAAGAGTTGGCCATTTTTAGCAGTTTTCACACTTAGCATTTTTTCTACATTTTCATACTTAGCATTTTTTATATATTTTTACACTTGGCCATTTTCCTACTATTGATATATTTAGTCATTTTTTTGTAGTTTTCAGAGTTATCCATTTTCTACAAATAGCAACTTTCACAACCCAATCTATGAATATGAATCTAGATCAACCTTCCACATTGATGTCTAACACATTTGATACCACAATCGAGCCAAAGCAAACTATACCAAGCCATGAACAATACAATTTTGTTTGTGCCAAAATCCAAGTAGGGCTACTAGTGGATTACTGTGATTTGGAAGAAAAATAGGACTATGAACAAGTCCACTGAAATGGACGGGAGTACAACCCCTCCTTGTTTGACATAATCCCACTCACGAAGTCATACCACTAGTTGTTGTCTCAACTTATCCGTGCAAACAAGCATGATAGAAGGACAACCTACAAGAAAGCCTCAAAAAAGAAGGAAGATGAGTTTGAGGCCCACTCTGAGCATGAGAGCCCCATCCACACCGTCTTCCAATGACCACTTCCTAGTATAGCCCCTCCTCAGTTTGGTCCACTGATCCTTTCTAAGATGGTGACCATGCCAATTTAACACTCCTTGCAAGCAACTAATGCATTTTCCCAACACTATGCTCATGCAAGGGCCACCTCCTAGTCCCAGACAACTCAGGCATCTTACGTTCCACCTGTCTTGTTGGCATCAGTAGTGTCCATTCAACCCACTCATGTGTGGCCTACTTTTATCATCAGAGCCATCACTTAGCCAACACATCAACAACCATTTGCTATGATGTTAAACTAGCAAAAACTATATGCTATGATGTTAAATTGGCAACGCCTATCTGCTACGACATTAAATTGGCAAATTCCACAACCAACCCAAGCCCAGCCAATGCATCCGGCTGGCACATCCCCAAGCTTGGATTAGGCATTCTAGCTAATCCAAAGCTTGACAGAGGAGATCAACTGACTTAAGGCTACCTCCTCTGACACCATCAAGGTGGTGGACTTCTACCAAGATGATCCCATAAGTCCTATGGTACCTCCTCTAACTCTCCCAACTAGGGTCTAACTGCCATAATTCACCAAGTACAATGGTGAAGGGAACCCTAATGCACACTTGGTTACATTTCGATCTGAGTGCCTACTCCTTCAAGCTTAGCGACATGCCATTATGTGCATGTTCCCCATGTTACTCATTGGCAAGGCCTGAGACTGGTATCACATGCTACCCAAGGCCTCAATATCCTCTTTAGAGGATCTCATAAGCTAGTTTGTGACATGCTTAAGGTACAACCTAAATCTTGAAGCAACCCTCAACTAGCTCATGCAGGTTAAGTAGGGCCTCTAGAGCCCATGCCAAAATTCCTCCAACGTTGGAATGCTACATTGAGTGAAATGCATGAACCCCTAGCAGAGGCACATCCACTGGCCATCTTCAAAGGTGTAGTAAATGACTTTATTAAGTCCAAACTATATTATCTAGCCCCAAAGTCTCTTAACTAAGCCTTTGCCCAAGAAAAAAGCATAGAGGAAGCAACACAAGCTACCAATGACCTAGCTTATGTGGCCTACAGAAACCAACATGCTTGAAAGAAAAAAAATAGTAGCAATAGTGGCAGTAAGCACAAAAGCAACCAATTGGGGCGCAACAGCTAAGCAGCCCAAGGCCCTAGCTGACAAAATTGCCAGCTTTCCTACATCAACAAGGGCCACCCCAAGGCCCAACTTTTAGTGCAAGGACCACTCAAAGTATACACACTACCAATGGAATTCTTTGAACGACTAGATCAACTCTTGAAAGCTAGGAAAATCCAACACAAACATGTATCGATGATTACCTGCCAAAAACATGGTAGGTACTGCAAACTACTAAGGAACCCCACATTAGCAGTACCAAATGAGCCCCTTGTCCCACAACATTTTAAATTGGACCAATATTGTCATTACCATCAATTGGATGATCACAATAGAGACAACTATTATGATTTGTAGGATGCCCTATAGAGAATGATTGAATGAGACCAATTGGTGATCAACATGGCAAGTCAATCCAACACAGACAATGCCTCCTATGTCATAAACTCCATTAGCATAGGTGCCAAACCCAAACCTGTGTAACAACCTTTTATGATCCATGTTCCACCTAACAAGGAAAAGTTCCCCTTAGCCTCCAAAAGTGAGAGGCCTCCCTTTTTTATCAAAATTCCACCTCGGGCACCCACAACACCTTTTGTTATCAAAGTTTCAAACCAATTGTCCACTAAGACATTAAAATGATATGATGTAACAACAACAACATGTCCCCTAACCCACACCTAGTTACTATAGCACCACTATCCATTAGCATCTATGTTCGACAGTGCACCATTCGTAGAGTGCATGTCGATGATGGTGTAGCAACAAACGTAGTCCTATACTCCGTCATCGATATGCTAGGCCTGGTAGATGACATCTAGCCAACCAAAATCACATGTCTAAAATTTTTCAATGAATCACATGTCATAGCCATGGGTACAAACAACTTAGCCTTCATGGAAGGAGAGAAATTCCCTACTAGTGTAGATTTCATTGTCATACAGGAGATGCTAGGTTTCAACATGATTCTAGGTAGGCCTTGGCTAGCCCAACTAAGGGACATCTCCTCTCCCATCCACCAAGAAATCCACCTTCCATACGAAGGTGGTCCAGTTATCATTCATGGTAATAATGCCTCCTCTTCAACTATCCATGACATATACATGGTGCAAGTTTTAGAAGAGGAGTTTCTTGGTGGTACACCTATGGCAACCAATGCAGCACCTATGACTAACACACCCGAATGAGCGGTTGAAGCCAACAACCTCCCATAGGACCCTAAGCCTTACATGTCCCCTAATCCACACCTAGTCAGGAAGAAACTACATGACCATGGCCTTCCCTTGGGCAAAAACACATTAAGCACTAGCTCATCCCTTGCCTCCTTTGGCCATGCATTTTTGGTTTTTTTTCTTGGGTTGCATTTGTTCATGCATTTACATTTCACCTGTTTGACTAGTTTATAGACTACTTCACTTTCTTTATGCATTTCTACGTTTTTTACACATCCATCTACTTAGCTTATGCATTGCATTTGAAAAACAACAAAAACACATGGCCTAAAAAGTCCTTAAACTAACCCTCAGCCTGAAATAGCCCAAAACTATCACTTTTTGCATTGCTTTCCTTTCATTCATCCATTTTAACTTTGTTTACGATAGGTGTTTCTTGATGTTGTTTTCTTTCTAGTTGATTTTTTGTAGGATCTTGCAAGCACATAGCATAACTAGGCATGCAACATTACACCTTACACAAGCAAGGTAAGAACCAGTCCACTATGACTATAAACTGGCATAAATCATCCTTGGGTCATGACGTTAAACTGGCACAATAGCTTGTCCTTGGGTCATGACATTAAACTAGCATAACAACTCATCCTTGGATCATGATGTTAAACTGGCACAATATCCATTGTCTACTATGACATTAAACTAGCATCCAGTAGTCTGCTAGGACTATAAAATAGCACATCATGGTCTACCAAGACTTTAAACTAGGTTCATACTCTGCCAAGTCTTTAAAATGGCATGTTACTAATCTGTTTGAGCACTTTCCATTGGTGAAACCCTTGGGCACACTCACAACATCATCACTTCCCACCCACCATCCTACTGATCTTTTGGAGCACTTGCCATTAGTGCAACCTTTAGAGGACTTACAGCATCATCGCCCTGGCACTTTCACTAGCTTCTTGAGCACTTACAACTAGCATAGCATTTGACACATTACAGCATCTTTCCATCTAGCACTTACAGCATCTTCAAATCAGGCATTTACACATGCATTTCATGTTGTGTGGTTTTCTTGCCTTCTCAAAGTTATGTTTGCAGGACGAAGCCTTGGAGGTGGTTGTGTAGAGATGCATCTCATTATAGCAGCAATTTATCACATTGCTCTAATGTGCATGATTGGACTAGTTGAGCCACTCAAGAGTGCACCTCCCCCCTCATCTTTATTACAACCTATGCGCATTCACTCTATTATCCTAATATCCTCTCATCTCCCACATACTCATGATTATACATCCCTCTGATGCATACACACTATGATGCACATGGCATTCTCTTGACATCAACTATAGAACTCATGGTCGATGTAACAAAATTCATCCTATGGGGCAACTCTGTTGCATGGTAAAAGCCTAGGTGGATGTAACATGAATCATCCCTGGGAGGAAACATCTATCTTATAGATGCAATGTGATGCATCAAAACAAAGCCCATCTTCTCGATGCCCAACTTGTAGCTAACATTCAATAGTAAGCTAAACCCAAAGAAGGTTTGCCTCACTAAAAAAAAAGGGAATGGGGGAAATCACATCCCTAAGCAAATTGACAATGTTGTAGCTTTGCAACTGGCCTAGCCTTAGATTGACTTTGATGCTCTAATAAGCACTCCAATGAGAGGTTAATGTTTCAGAAGTGAGCCACTTCATGCCATGGTCATTGTCAGCCATGCTAAATCTGCATCTTACATCATGATCCACTATTTGCATTTCATTCCCATTGTTCAAATTTCATCTCTCTAGCATTGCCTATACCCCTTTATCCCCTAACATAATGTTATTTCCATAACACTCTTGAGCATGGTAAAAAAACATCTGATCTTGTGCTGACGAGTGACGTTGGTGACATGTCTACTGTGGTGTTTTATAATTCTTTATATATATCTCTTAGGCCACTCCTCCAGACGTCAACAAAGAGGGGCCATTGAAACACCACAAAATTTTAGGTCTCGGCATCATGACTACAAATTTGGCTAAGTGTAAAAATGGTGGCACTTTCCCCAAATTTTCTCAAAGTGTTGGGTGTAGCCAACTTCAATTGCTAGATTTGCAAAATTTTTCTAAGTGTCAGAATGATGGCACTTTTTGCACAGATGTCACGTTGTGTAGTGTAGCACAGCATAACATCATGTTACATTGTGTAGCATGGTGCAGCATGGAACCCTATCATGCTATGAAGTGTAGCACAGCATAGCTAGCATGACACTACAAGCATCCCATGTCCCACATGTAACATGGGATGAGCATAGTAGACAACGTGATCCCACCCATCGCACTACCACATGGCACCTAATCCACATTTTGGAATAACCCTAGCCTTATAAATACCCTTGGAACACCAATGTTTCAGTAGTTAGCATTCCTTGACTATTGGCATTCCCTAGCAGTTAGCATTCCTTGACTATTGGCATTCCCTAGCAGTTAGCATTCCTTGACTATTGGCATTCCCCAACAGTTAGCATTCCTTGACTATTGGAATTCCCCAGCAGTTAGCATTCCTTGACTATTGGGATTCCCTAGTAATTAGCATTCCTTGACTATTGGCATTCCCTAGTAGTTAGCTTTCCTTGACTATTGGCATTCCCCATCGATTAGCATTCATTGACTGTCAGCATTCCCAAGTGGTTGGCATTCCTTGGATGTGAGCATTTTTTAAGCACTTGGCATTTTGGCATCTTGGCATTAAGCTCCGTGGGCGAATGAGACTTAGAGCACACCACACTAGCAGAGAGGAAAATTTGCACATCATGGCCCATTGTAGCCTCGTTGCAACCCTGCAAAACATTGCACAGTACATTGTTGTGGTGAACCTGGTAGGCATGGTTCATCATGACGAGCACCAGACTTCATGAACCAATGCCACCGAGGCTATGACTACGCTCCCACTATGCCTATGGTACACTATGTATATTTGTGAATTAACCATGCTCTCTCTTTTGGGGAGGTGCACTACTATTCTTAAATTCTATTACATTTCTCAAGCATTTCTCTTTGGCATTTAGTGTAATCCTTGTACTTTCTTACTATTTCATACATATTTCCACGTTCGTGTCATTGTTCTTAGGCTGGGACATCCTACTACGCTGTAGCTGAGCGGGACCTGATGCTCGCACATAATGTAGTATAAACTCTTTTCACACACGATCATTTTAACACCATGTAAGTCCCTATTTGATTGACAAGACTATTGAGGGCACCCCATTTCCATTTTCTCCAACATGGCCCTTGCACAGATCTGGGGTTAGGCTGTGTGCCTAATCACCTCTCGATGTTCCAGCCACCAATGTTTTTGGATGCTACAATGGCCCCATGAGAGCATGGGAGTGTTGAAATCAATATCCTCTTGGTAAATAATGAATGAATCTGTTACAGTTTACCCTATTTCACTTAACAATAGGAGACTTGCAATCTCTTACTCATACTAGAGAAAGACAACATTTTCTTTATGTGTTTGGGGTTGCTGGTATTTTTGCCAAAGTTATGCTGGGAATTACCATTGTGGTGGAAATAGTGAGAAAATAATTTACAAGAATGGGAAATGTGTTGTTTGTGCAAAAAAAGTCACCATCATCAACATCATCTTTTTCTTTATCTCCTGGTTGGAAGAAGAAAAAATTTATTGTTGTTTCTGCATCAACATCTTCTTCTTCATCATCTCCTTGTTGGAAGAAGAAGAAAAAGGTTTTTGTTTTTGCAACTACTGCTGCAAGTGAGGTTACTGCTATTTCTTGTTCACGATTGCCATTTCACCAAGATTCACATTATACTGAATGCATTGCAGACTGCATTCAGTACATGAAAAACTCTTACTATTTTGATCGTTCTTCCACCCCCTAATATCTGCATTCTTTGGTTCGGTTCACCCTTTTATCAATGGTAATGAAGTATTTTTGTTTTCTTTTTTTAGAGCTTACATAGTTTCTTTGGCTTGGTTACATTATTTACACACAAAGTAGTATTGTGGGAATTAAAAAAAAATGCATAGTAGCGTCATGTGCAGCTGTGTTTCATATAGGGTAAGGATATTTTTTGTTGTTCTAGCAAAAAATGTTTTGTGGTTAAAAAGATTAAAAGAACTTTTGATCTCTCAGATTTTAAAATGCATGGTTTATAAATTCTCAACTTTTTCCTTCTCTCTGAAGGAGGAATCATATGGTTTAAATAGAATATTTTGTTTGACTGATTCGAAGTGTGATAACGTAAAAATTCATTTCCATTGATTTTTAAGATAGAAAGTCATATATAATTAATGAAGAGTGAATGTCTTAAAATCAATAAAAATTATAGTCTTCAAAAACTGATAGTAGCTTTGTAAAGGATCCACAATGGGCAAGAATTAATCTAGAGATATATTGAAAGGACTTTTAGTCTTATTATACATGATAACAATTAATAATAATTTAAGATCCCTAAAATTTTCCATATGAACCCACAACATTTGAATGGGATGGAATGACATTACAGTTCAAACTATTTTCAGGGGCCCTAGCTTTGGAGATGAAGAGTTTCATCCCCATGATGTGATTTAAGTTAAAAATCTTTGTAGAAACACAATTGTAACTAAAATTTTTTTATTTGAAAAGTAAGCTACTATGTAATATTTCTCAAATAATGTAATAAATAGCTTATTCCTATTCGTGGATCTAGGGCATTTCAACAAACATGTTTATGCCTGTTCTCTTTAGGGTGTAAAGAAATATATGATATCATTGGTGGCGCATGTATGTAATGCTAAAACTATGACTAGCATGAATAAAATCATGATGGGCATGCATGATGTTTGTTCAACTATGTATGTGTGGACATGGAGAAATGCCATCTGTAGTTATTCACAACCAACACTGTGACAACAAACCTACCCATAGTTCATCATAGCACATGGAAAAATTCAAGCTACAGAAAATCCTACAAACTACATCCACTAGTAGTTGTTGTTAAAAGCTCATTGAGAAAACCTAAAATGATTGGAAGCACCAATTTTGACTACAATGCAGAACATTGAAAGTTAAACCCTTTCCTACAGTTTCTACAGAGAGACTACAGCTGATAGTCCCTTGCAATGCATTGTAAATATATGCTAGAAGTCTTCTAATCATTCGGAAGGATTAATACAAGTGTGAATGGTCACTACTGACTATATTAGACCTTTTGGAAGTGACTATGAGCACACCAGTGGATGCACCACCTTGTAGTCTATGTAAAATCCTACTGGTGGCATGTCCACAAACTGGAAGTAGTGCATTCCAAGTAATTAGTGATCAATAGAAGTGAGGCAACTTCGAGGTGGACTGCAAGTGGATTGCTATTGACAATTGCTCATAGTCCATTGAAAATCTATGCTAGAAGCCTTCCTATCATCTGGAAGCCTTGATGCAAGTGTGAATGCATGCAACTAGTTGCATTAGAACTTTTGGAAGCGACTGCTAGCATGATACTAGATGCACCTACTTGCAGTTCATTATAAATATGTGCTAGAAGTTTTTCATTCATTCAGAATCCTTGATGCATGTGTGAATGCCTGCTACTAGTTGAATCAGGCTTTCCAGAAGTGCCTGCATGCTTGCTGTGGGATGCACCCCCTCATAGTATATGTAAATATCCCATTGGAAGGGCGTCTGATGACTAGAAGTAGTGGTTTCCAAGTAACTAGCAATCAATGGAAGCAGGATGACTTTTGGTGCCTACTATGAGTTGACTGCTATTGGCAGCACCTCACATTGCATTGTAAATCTATCTTAGAAGTATTCTAGTCATCTAGAATCCTCGATGCAAGTGTGGATGTCTACTACCAATTGACTTAGGCCTTATAGAGATGCCTATGGACTTGTTGCGGGATGCACCCCCTTGTAGTCTACGTAAATATCCCTCTGGAAGTGCATTTGATGTCTAAAAGTAGTGGTTTCCAAGTAACTAATGATCAACAGAAGCTAGTTAACTTTTGATCTTCATTGCTAAGTAATTGCTACTAGCAAGACCTCGCAATGTGTTGTAAATCTATGCTGGAAGTCTTCTGATCATCTACAATCCTCAATGCACATGTGAATTCCTACTATTGATTAACTTTGGCCTTCCAGAGATGCTTTTTATAGGACATAACCCCTTGCAGCTTGTGCAAATATCCCACTGTAAGTACATCCAATGATTGGAAGTAGTGATTTCCAAGTCACTAGCAATCAACAGAAGTAGGTTGACTTCTAGTGCCCACTACGAGCTAACTACTATTGGCAGTGCCTCACACTACATTGTAAATCTATGTTGGAAGTCTTTTGGTCATTTGGAATTCTTGATGCAAGTCTAGATGCCTACTACCAGTTGACATAGGCCTTCTGAATGTGCCTGTGTGCTTTCTGTGGGATGCACCTCCTCATAGTTTATGTAAATATACCATTAGAAACACGTTTGATGATTGGAAGAAGTGATTTCCAAGTAACTAATGATCAATAGAAACACATTGAATTTCAGGGCCCACTACAAGTTGACTACTAGTTGTAGCCCCTCGTAGTGCATTGTAAATTTGTGTTGGAAGTCTTCCAATCATCTAGAATCCTTGGTGCATATGTGAATGTCTGGTACCAGTTGACTTAGAACTTTCAGAGGCACCTGTGCGCTTGTTGTAGAATGTACCTCCTCAGAGTCTATGTAAATATCCCACTAGAAGTGTGTCTAAAAATTGGAAGAAATTATTTCTAAGTAACTAGTGATCAATGAAAGTAGGGTAACTTTTGAGGCCTACTACAATTTTACTGCTAATGGAAACCCCTATTAGTCCATTGCAAATCTATGTTGGATGTCTTTTGATCATCGAGAATCCTCGATGCACATGTGAATGCTCTCTACCAGTTGACTTAGAATTTTTAGAGGTTCTTGTTGTTGGCGACCGTTTGGGACGCGACCGCCAACGAGTGTCCTCGAACAGGATTTAGGTGCCTGCTGGTCTCTGGCAACACCAAGGCCCAGATACCTCCAAATAACTCAGTAGTTAATGTGAGTATGTGTGTGTGCTGTTGCAGCGTGCGGTTGTGTGCAATGTAACGATTGCGTGTGTGTGAAATACAAATGACTTACTTTAAGAGATTCAGCCAACTTTATCAAGTACTGTGAGTTATTGAGAGTTTCCTATTTTGTTCAAACTACCTAGTCTATGCGGTCCCTATAATACCTGCTTGTAACAAGTAAAATTTTGCATAAACATTTGAGCACAACTCCGCAAATCTACTCCTAATTTTCCCCAGAGAGAGATATATAGTTCCACAAGAAAACTAGAAATAGAGCAAGATTCAAAGGAAATAGACAGAAAGAAAAGAAAGCAGATTTGTGTGGACCTCAAATATTTAAACAAGGTAAAATGACACGAGTAAACACTTCGCAATAAAGCTATTCCAAATTCAATATCTATGAATTGTTCAAACTTCCAAGACTCAAACAAGCAATATCTTCAAGACAATCCTACTGTACTACCAAAAATTGCTGCGTAAACTACCATGTACGAGACTCCATTTTGGCTAGACAATAGATGTCAACGATTGCATTTAAACAGAACCTTTAAAAGACTTGACAATTTCTGATTGAAATAACACGGAAAATCACTCTAAAGATAAAAAGAAGCTATTCTGGTCCCATCAAAATACCAAAGATTTTCTGAACCCTCTCGACTACCAAATTGTTCCACGGCGTGACTACAAACAGAGGCTCTCTTCCAACAATCCAATAGCAGTCCCAAACGTTGCACAATAACGAAATTTACTACTAAAATGCTCTCAAGGCTTTTAATCACTAGCGCTTCTATGGCAAAATTTTAACAGAAATTCCTATTGGGCAACAAGAACAATAAGAGCAATCTAAAAATCCCAAAATTACTTGCCAAGAATGATACTATCTAAACCACTAGCTAAACAATTTAAACAAAACAAAAAATAAAATGCATAACTCACAAGACCATGACAAAGAGGCTGAAATCTTTATTCTAGCAAATCATCTTGCAAATCATCTTCTTTACAAGTCTTCCAAGTGTGATGATGATGCTCCTTGATGTCCCCCCCTCCCCTTGACCCCTGAAGCCTTTTTATAGGGTCTAAGGTAGTTGGGTAAGTTACAACTTCCAAAAATATCTCACCTAGCTTTTCTCCCAAGTAATTGGACTATCCAATCAGAAAATTACTTGCACAACAAGCTAGGTAAGTTACAAAATATCTTGGGCGGTTGCAACCATCAAAGAGATAAAAATTTTGCATTTGACATGTGCCCATGGTAGTTAATATAATTGCCAAAATACATGGGAATACAAGCTATAGTGGCAATTTTTTATGCATATATATCTTTTTAATTTTGCTACTTTAGAATGAGCTCTTAAGTCATCTAAGTGATGTACAGGTCTTTCAAACATTTGGGAACCAATAGGAGATAGTTTGCCAAAATATCTTTATTTTAGTTAACTTTACTCTCAAGTTAGGAAGTTACTACTTACTCATGTAATTTAGGAGAGGTTTATGTTTGGAAGTTTGATAATTGTTAAATGAATATGTTAAGTGAATATTACAAGTAGTTGAACCAACATTTCTTTGAAGTCTAGTTAAATTAGAAAAGATAAATTTATTTTGGAGGTTTATATGTAGTATTATACATTATTAAAATTCTAGAATTTTATCTAACGGTTTAGTAGCATCGATGAAAAATATCTCTGTGCAGTTATCCTGGTATGCTCCCGTGTCCCTGTTACCTCATCAATCGGGCTGGTACGCGATGCCGAATGCATCGGCCTTGCTCATGGCAACTGCTGAAGGTATACTGCCTGAATTTCAAACTGATTCTTTTGGGAGGAAGAAGCCCTTTTTTGGTGGTAATCGCTGGTTATTTTCCCTTCTGTTCTCTGTGAGACAGAACCTCAAAAACAAAAAACGTAGATTTTAATTCGGGTTTTTGCATTCTGCACAGTTTCTGGCTCCCGCGTGGCGTTGTCACTGGATTTTCTGCACCCTGTAATTCCTTCAAACAACAAAAATATTAACGTGCTGGTGCTATTGTCGTCGCTTGATTGAATGCAGGGTACAGGCGCTGGTGCTTGCTGTCTGTTGCTGATTTTCTGCCCGCGCACAGTCCTTTTTGCTGCCATTCGCAGGCATCTGAGGCGCCTAAACCCCAATAAGCCCTCTTTCAAGAAATCTACGCACAGTATCCCCCGACCAGATGTGCTTGATCCGCGCAACGCGCGCCAGATTTAGCCACGGACAAAGCCCTGGTTGCGCGCGCAACAACGGCCGCTCTCTGTCTTATTCTGTTGCCGCTATTTCATCCGCCCGTCGCTGATCTTTCTATTG
>MNCI01008486.1:3483-17189 GCA_015680685.1 Gnetum montanum
ATTTTGTGCTATTTATTAAAGATGTTTTAGTTTTATGTATTTTAGGAGTTCCAATTATTTCACTATTTTCACTATTTTAGGAGTTCCAATTATTTCACTATTAAAGATGTTTCATTTTTCAAATTTCACATGTATTTCAGTACATTTCAAAGTTTTAATTCTACTCCATTTCAGTTTTCTCTCATTTGATTTCAATTCCCAATGCATTTTCAATGTTTTACAAAGCCTTTGTTGAAATTCCTTTAAGATATGTTTTAGGAAATTGATTGACTAATTTTTCTCAAAGTATGATGATCCAAAGTATGTGTTATATATTTTTGGAAAGCTCATTGAATTTTCTACAGATTACAATCAATAAAATAGAAGAAAAGTTCAAAATAATTAAGTTATTATAGCTTTTATTGCATCTATTAATAACTAGGAAAATATAGATAGTGCATAAATATTGGCATGTAATGCAATGTTTCAAAGTGATTTTGCAATCTATTTTAATCAAGATTCTCACGTTTTTCATAAGATTTCCAATGGTGTATCATATGAAGTCTAATTCACTGCCATTTAAGAGATATGAAGTTTTTTAGTATTAGTGTTTAGAAATAGAAAACTTGAAGGTTTCATTTACTCCAAGCTTTTCCACTATGCCAAATCTTATAAAGAGTTATTCTAGGGAGGTAATGGATCCATGGGGAAGGGATATATACCACTCACGTGCTTTTTGAATCATATGGTTAGAAAAGCTTTTAAGGATATTTTGGGGATAATTAGCCAATAACATGCAGTCATTCTGGAAGATGATTATGTGATTGGTGGGATCAAATTCCCCATTATAGTTGGCAATATTTGGCAATGAAACTTCCTTAGGAACTTGAACAAGAAAAATGAAAGGCTAATGGGATCAACTAGAAGATTCACAATGGACATTGTTGGACTTTCCCCATGTAGTGTAGTTGCTATTTAAGTTTGATTCTTATTTGCTTGCGCTTTGGAAGAATTTCTTTAAAAATAACATTAATTTAAGATGGAATCCAAGGATAATCTAAGTAAGATTTCTTGGGATTGTATTTTTAGTAGGAAGGATTCGTTGAATAGATGTCAAGTTATTCATGGGTGCTATTGTCATAAAGCTGAATGATGAAATAGGAGATGTAAATGATTGGAAAGGTAAGAAAATTCACAACTGTTGTATTGAAAACCTCCTTTAATAGAATGTAAATAAAAGTTACTCTATCTTGACATGTTTAATCAAAGTTTAGCTAAAAAGTTTTCTAAATAAATTTTAGGTAGTGAAAGACTTGCCTAGTTATCTTGACGTCACAAAGAATTAATTAATAAAATTTATATTTTGGAAATATTAGGTAGTTCTCTATAATTTGGAAAAAATAAGTACTACAAAAGATATCTAGAAGCTATTATTATGTTATATTCTTTTTAATTTATCAAAAATCACAATAATTCTAGTAGTAAAATTTTGAGAGATGATAACTTAAAAGTTATTATGTTTGTTATGCTAAAAATTTAAGTAAACCTTCCCACTAATATTAATGTTTGAATAAATCTAATATCATATAAAATCATTATATGTTGATGGATAAATGATCTAATTCTTAAATAGTAAAAATTAAGGATTTAAAAAATTTGTCAAATTATAGAGTTAATTTCTCCCAAATCCTAATGGATATTGAACTAAAATTTCATCTGTATGTAGCCACCTATCTTGGATTTCTACGAATTTAAGAATCACTAAAATATGTTGTGAAATGATTAAGATATAATAGAAATAATGCATATACCTAATTCTAAATGTTCAACTTCCAAAATTCAGTAAATAATGATGAATGATGTTGATGAATGGAGATGAATTAATGATGAAATAGTCAAATTCTTGTTAAAATTA
Organism: Gnetum montanum; assembly: GCA_015680685.1. Lineage (NCBI taxonomy): Eukaryota > Viridiplantae > Streptophyta > Gnetopsida > Gnetales > Gnetaceae > Gnetum > Gnetum montanum. Next base: position 5,378 of record MNCI01008486.1, read on the forward strand.
TATTGATGATTCCATGATAAAAGTTTTCAAGAGATATCTTTGATATATATATATATGTGACAAGTGGCATAAAGTTTACTATAAATAATACATTATAGTCTCAGTGACGAAGAAAACATTAAAAATTATATATATATATATTGGGATTGAAATAACATTACAAATACCCATAAATGTAGAAATTTGCTATATTTTATTGAAATAAATCCCTATTATATAATAAAAAAAAATTATTATCTTCTACTTTAAAAAGCTAAAAATTCCTCCTTAGAGTAGAAGGCAAGCATCATTCTTCATCTCTGCTTTTTTCTTTCTTTAACATGATCTAAATTATAATAAATTCATTAATGTACTTGATCTTGTGAGGAAAAAGGTTTTTTATTAGTAAGTTAGCAAGTTTTTCTTTGAAACAAATGTGAATAGGTTTGATGGTTCCTTTTTTCACTTCTTGCATAATGAAATAGTACTTGATGTCAATGTGTTTGGATTTTCTATGATGCATATAATCTTGGGATAGTTTACTTAATGCTATATTGTCACAATAAAAATTTGTAGAAAAATCAACTTCAAATCCTAAGTGTGAGAAAAGTTTATTTAGCTCGAGTAAGTAATAGAGGTATTTAGCTATGTCAATAGATTCTATTTCATAAGTGGATAAGTTGATGAATGATTATTTTCTAAATTTCTAGTATATTATATTTTTTCCATGCATAATGAGAACTCATGATGTGGATTTTCTATCATTATTATGTCCTACCTAGTTAGCATTTGAATATGCATGAAGCTTATTATCTCCTTTACTGAATTGGACTCCAAAGTTGCAAGTTCTTTTTACATACTTAAGGAGATGCATAAGTGCTTATATGTGAGATTTTTTTGGCTCCTGCATGAATCTAAATAAGGATGATGTTGCATATTCTAAATTTGATTTAGTATGGTAGAAAAACCAAAGTGATCTAATCATGATTTTATATATGATTGTATTAATGAGAGGAGTCTTATCTTTGCTGGGTAACTTCTCATTCTCATTCTTTAGATTAAATTGAATGATAGCTTCTCATTCTTTAGATTAAATTTTTTAATGATGGAATTCGAATATTTGGTTTGAAGAATGATGTGTCATACATTAAAAATTGTCCAACATGCCAAAGAATAAAAGGTGAACAAAGGAAACCTAGTAGATTATTACAACCTATGGAAGTTCCAACCTGGAACTGGAAATATGTCACCATGGATTTCATTGTGGGATTTCCAATAACCAAAAAGGGAAATGACTAAATTTTTGTAGTGGTTGATCATCTATCAAAGATGGAACATTTTATAGCTTTGAAATCTACAAACACAGTAAAATAAGTAGCCCAAAAGTTCATACATGAAGTATTTTGATTGCATGGTTGTTCACAAGCTATCACTTCAGACAGAGATCCCAAGTTCATATCCAAATTATGGGAACATTTTCTAGAGAACTTGGAACCTAGTTGAAATCTAGCATAGCTTACCACATTGAAATTGATGGACAAACTAAATGTGTGAATAGAATATTAGAAGATATCCTATGAAGCTATGTTGGGAGTAGACCAAAAATATGGGAGAATTATTTGCACCTAGTAGGATTTTTCTATAATAACAATTATCAAGGTTCTATACATTGAACACCATTAGAGGTAGTATATGGATGTAATTGTCATACACCACTAACCTAGGTAGATCCAACCTTAAGAATAGAATGAAAGGAAGAAGAAATGAAAATAATGGAAAACATTGTCACAAGAGTTAAAAAAAATTTACAAGCTTTCCAAGATAAATATAAAAAGGAATTCCAAGTAGGAGATCAAGTATTACTGAGAGTAAAAGCTACCAGAAGTTATCTTAAACTAGGAAAATATACTAAATTGGCATCTAGATTTTATGGACATTTTGAAATATCTGAAAGAATTGGTGAAGTGGCATATCAATTGAATCTTCTAGCAACCTTAAAAATTCATCCAATTTTTCATGTGATCTTGCTAAATAAATTTCATGAAAATGATGTACCATATGTGTTGGATTCGAGTATGATGAGTGGCGAGGTACCCTGACACTCAACCATTCGAATATGAGCATTACACGTGCAATCTAGTCGAATTCCATAGACTAAGCACCTACATGCCTTATGGAACACCTAAGGTTAATCAATCATTGTCCTCCAAAGCTTACTCATATTTGTCACAGTTGTATGGTTAAGTAAGCTTGAGGCATGTGATTTTTATATCTTTTATGGTTTTATTGGCTATGCTAAGAGGTGAAGGGTGAAGAGACTAAGTAACTAACTTTAACTAACTAAGCCTTAATTATCCTAGCATCAGTATCCATTACCACTTGCTATTTCACACTTTGAACCAATGTAATGCTACTGGGATTACAAAACGCTATTTGTTATTGGGATTACCAAGCGTAACGTTCATGGTCGAAGTAGTCGTATTGAATGCACTTAACTATGAGAGTTGAGGGTTGAGAGAGATTAAGTCCTTAAGAAATCATTTAAAAAATTAACAATAATTAAATCCTATTTAGATTCGTCCATGCACTACAAGGTTTATCCAAAAGTTCTTCTTTATTTCCATACACAATTGTGTGCTCAGGTACAGAATTGCTCGAATAAAGATCCGTTCACTTTGGGACTCCTATTGCGAGCACATGGAAATTATTCTAACTCTGGAATGGAAAAATGGCAAGAGTTTGGGTAAGGTATAGATCTATATGGAGAAACAAGGGATGACCACCTCTTATTTATATAATTGGCGCTGCGCTGCGATATTGCGTATGCGATATTGTAGCCCATGTGATATCACGTCCCATCATACCCCCATGACTAAATAAAAACTCATCCTTGAGTTCCTTACAAAATATTGGGAAGGTATGAGATTATTGACTTGAATGGAACTAATGGTGAATGGGAAAACATGTGAATGGATCATCATTACAATACATGACAAAACTGGTGTTCATGACAACAAGAGTGAACACTTTATACATTTGACATTAGGCCTTATTTGGCAACTGGGAGAAAAGAGAGAGGAGAGAAGAACTCTACTGCTACCAACGCCAAAATTGCACCTTTCATTGTCCATCCGTAAGTGTGCCATCAATCTTGTTCCTTGCATAATTGCTTTAGCACCGATCCATTCCAAGTGCTCCCTCTAGGTCTAATCCGTTGTTGTATGATTGCCATCTACACACACAACACAGTCACATGTTAGCAAGGGTAAATGGATCACAATGCAGTTAATACCTTGCCTTAGTGTAAGGTCCATTGTTGTGATATGGCTAATACGGATATGGAGATATACTAATGATGACTACCCAAGGTGTAGGGGTTAGGAGAAAATTGAAAAAATTGGACTAGGATCCCCATGACTAATCGCGAACCTCTAGTAGTGATAGAATATAAAAAGAAAGGGAATAAGGAAGATGGGGAAAAAGAGAAAATTGTAATGAAGATGAAATGGATGTCAAGATGGAAATGAAAAAAATAGAGATGATGATTGGGGAAATTTTTAAAGGAAAGAAATTAATGAATGCACCAAAAGAGAAATGCCAGTGGCTCCTCCCCAAAGTAGGCTCATGCCCTGACAAACCCACATTCAAAGAGTCTATAGGCTCTAGAAATGTCATTTGAAAAAAAGAGTTAAAGTCTTAACCATAAGAATTTACCAAAAAGAAAAAAATTCATCTACCAAGATATGGACTATTGATACAACCGGCAATGAGGTGATAAATGGGGAAAGAAGGATGGAACGAAGAGAATGAAATGGAATCTCAAGAACAAGGTGGTGTATAGCCCCTTGTGTATTTAATGATTCATGTAACTTGGTAGATCTCATTCCAAGTCCAGCCTCAAACAAACCACATTCAGTGACTTCACATTAATACATTTGGCCCCTCCATCCACCTGAAGTAATGAGAATGCCTTTACCAAAGAGCCACCATCATTCTGAAGAAACAAAGGATGAGAGAGTAGGAAGCAAGAAGGACCTTAGTTAGAGGGAACATGTTTATTTTAGTTCCATAACCAGTGCTTGTAGCCTAAATGATTATTTCATCTAAGGGGTGTCATTTGAATTCTCACTTTTTTTTATGTTTTTAACCACACCATGCAAAGACTTGTTATTTTTATTTACTCAGCTTCCCGATAATATGGCAATTGTAGGAATGGTAAGAAAACTCAAGAAGAAAACATCCAAGCACCCAAGAGAATGGCCAGCATAAGTGCATCAAACCCCTTGAAGTCAGATCCTTTTCAATCCTTGAGTCCTTCCTTAGTTTGAGAATGCCGAGTCACCGATTCATTGATGGTTCTTATTATTGAGAAAGGGACTGTATAGTTCCAAGCCAAGAGAGACCATAGAAATTTATGGATGCGTGGGTGATGTGAACTCATTACCTGTTATATCAAAAGAACCATATCTTAGTATCAACATTGTAACTTAAAGGTAAAAACCAAACATTAGCAATCAATAGAATACAGTTCATACCATCTTTGGAGCACTTATTAAGCGACGAATCCAACAAAGTAATCAAACACACAAAGAAATGAAAAAGTATAAATGATGTTGTAAAAAAATAGGAAAAGTTAAAGAAATTTGTAAAACAAAAATATGTAAAATAAAAATATGTAAAATAAAAACTTAAAAGAATTGAGGGCCTCAAATGATTAGCATAGGTGGCCATCTCCACCATGACTAAATTGAAAGGGAGAGATCTGAAAGAATGAGTGTTTGTTTGAATTTCTTAGAAGTGCCCAACTTCTCCCAATTGATGTTTTTAGATTAAGGGTTAGAAGTTGGCGACGCTCATACTCTAATGTATCTATGCTTTTGTTATGGTTCCAAGTCATTCCCCCAGTCAATTCCATGCATGTTGGTGAATTGCTCTCTGTATTAGCTATCAACCAATGGGTGTTTTCTTGTTGTGTGGTTGCTACATACAAGCACCTTTGTATCTGAGTTTCCTGGGCACACTGGTTACATCTAGGATATGTTGAGCATTCCTGTAAGTCATCACCCTTAGTATCACTATATGTGATGCATGGAACTTTCTTCTTCTTGATCTTTCCATAAATTTTTTCCTTAGATATTTCCAAGGAAAGATCGTAGATTCCTAGGCATGCGTTTATGGTACTTAGCCATGCCCTTCCCATTATAATTGGAAAATCCCCTTTATTATTGTTGACTTCTATCACTAGGAAATCAACTGGGTATGACCAACCACACACAGTGGTAACAATGTCCTCCACAAGTCCCAAAGGGACGGTGATGGATTGGTCAGCCAGCTCTAATTGAATATTGCTATTCTTGAGTGGAGGCAGGTTCTAGGATTTATACATTTTTTGCGATATTAAGTTGACTCCAAAACCTGATTCAAGAAGAGCTTTATGAGGTTCATTCCTAGTGACTTGGAGGTAGGTTAAGGGACTTTCAGGGTCAAAGAGTTTCTTGGGAAGGTGGCCCACATTTATCCAGTTAATAAAGGTATGTGTTAACATAACCATGTGTGTTGAGCTTTGTTGTTGGTTTGAAGGGAGATCCAAAGCCTTATTTGATGGAGAGGCATTTCAAGACTCAACCACTTGTGGTCGTGAGAGCTTGTTTGGACTGTTGGTTCTAAAGAAAGGTCTTCTCTTTGTATAGTTGTTAGAACTAGCAGTGGGTTGAAGGTTCACAACTCTTGTAGCATTACGTTGCTACGGTTAAGTTGGGAGTTCCCCTTGCATTATTGGAGTGGGTGGTAGTGGAACTATTAGCGTAAGAGATGCAGATGGGTTTGGAGGATGGTATTCATGTGGTGTATATCTCCCAGGAGAAGGAGTCTTAAAATACTCCCAAACTTGGTAGTGATGTTGTGGGGTTACATGACCCATAGATTCACTTGGAGAAATTGGCTGTTACACGTAATAGCCATATGGATCTAGTTTCCAGTAAGGGTATTGTTGTCTTGGCAGTGGCATCCCCCATGATTGTGGGTATTTGCACTGCTGGTGTTTCTCGATAGGTTTTGGTGGAGTTCCACTTGGATAGTATGGTAATGGTTGGTGGAACTATCTTGGGTTATCTTGGGGATAAGATAACCTTCAGGGTGCTTGCTGTTTGTTAAGTCTTGGGTTGAGTGCATACACCCTAGACTCTTGTAGATGTGAGATTATTGGGCAACATCCCTTAGGATGGTCATATTGGAAAATCTCACATCCACCATCATTGTCTATATCCGAATGCACAACCTCATCAATGATAGTTATTTTTCCTTTATCCTTGTTACGTGCATGGTTTGAATCTCTCCTCTTTTTCTTATCATGGTCACTACATCTCTCCTTAGACTCCTCTATGATTTTTAAAATGGTTTCGAATCTACTATCTAAGGAGTCCCACATTTGATCTACCTTGGCTGACACTTCAGTTGTTAACTTTTGAAGCAGTAAGGTTTTTCTATTCATCAACTCTTTGAGTGATGATTCATCCTCTTCCTCACAAAATCTTACTCCCATCTTTTGGAGGGAAGGATTGTGGTTATACTCTTCCACACATTCTATTTCTCGTAGCTCTCATTCTTCCTTAGCTACTTGCTCTAGCAATCTATGAACTTCATGTGACCTAAGTTTAGATAATCTCCCTTGGGCATATGTTCCAAGGGTTCTCCTAGTTTCATGTCTTAGCCCATCTACGAGGTGGCAGAGTTGATCCTATTGTGCATAACCATGGCCCAAGCAATGATGTAGTAATGTGTAATATCGGTCCATGGTAGCATCCAAGGGTTCATGATTATCCTGCTTCCATCCTTGGATCTGCTTGCACAAGTTGGACACTCTGGAGTATGTTTGGTATTTATCATTAAACAATTCTAGCATCGTACTCCACCGTCTAATGGATTCTAGTTCTAAGGACCAGTACTAACTTTCTGCTTCTTTTATGAGTGTCCTAGGGAACAACTTTAACTTCTGCCACTCATTTTCAATATTCTTCAAGGCACAAGCATCGTGGAATGCCTATAAGTGGTTTTGTTGATCAGCATTGTATCCCCCCTCAAACCATGAGATATTATTCATGTCTAGTCTCTTGATCTAGCTATCTTTCTAGTGCCTTGTAGGTATTCTAACTACCTCTGTAATTTCTAACATACTCTAAGTTTCTAGTAGGTTTTCATCATGGTCATCCCTCTCATGACATCTGTGATGCCTACGTGATTCCCTACTTTTCCTTCTTCCATGCCTTGATTCTCTCGAATGCCCTCATCCTCACTCTTGACTCTCTCATCGAGGTCTCTCATTTTGCTTACCTTTGTCCTCACAATTGGGCTCTTTGTGACTACATTTTGATGGGAAAGGAGAGGGTGAATGATGCGATCAAGATGAAGAAGAAGCATAACCATCATCATGACGATGTTTCTTACCTTCTCTTTGGTGGTTACGGCCCCGATTATGATGACGATCCGAATGCCCACCCTTGTCATGCATTTGTGTTCCCTCAATGAACACTTGGTGTTCATGGGGATTAGAACCAGGATTGTAAATCGTGGAGTGTAGGTTCTGATACCCCACCTCCTCACCATCGTTAGGAGGAGAAACATCATTTGATGGAGAACCTATTGAAATAGGTTCACCACCCTTAATTTCTCTTAGAACAGGCGAAGAATTATGGGGTCCTTTCCCCTTCAACGATGTGTGGTGACTCTCCTGCCGTGCATCCCGTTGATGTTGCGTTTCTATGGGATGGTAGTCCCTTACGTTGTAATTGAGTGCAACGTACTCAGCATATAATTGTGGCATGCTAATTCGTGCAAGGGCATGAAGAAGCATGTTGGGGGCAGCTCTGTTTGAAGGTAACACTATGTTACCCTCCAAGTCTCTCCAGCGTAGCTGTTCATCTTGATGGAAGACAAAGGTAAGGCCAGGTATATATTCATCAGGATGAATATATACCACACTGAATTGTTGAGGAACTGACAGTTCTTGGTTATGAATGTTGTGCTGCCCACTATCTCTAGTGTGATCCCTAGGTGGTGAAGTGCTTTTGTGAGAAGAAGAAGACATTGTTATCTTGTCGGTGTGCTATTGACTGTTGTTTAAATTTTATTTTGATTAATCCTAAGGGTTCGTTTAAGCTTCCCAACGATGTGGATGATTTCCTATGTTATACTTAGTGCACAAACAACTTAGTCCTTGGCAATGGTGCCAATTATGAGTGGCAAGGTACCCCTACACTCAACCATATGAATACAAGCGTTACATGAGCGATCCGGTCGAATTCCACAAACTAAGTGCCTACACACCTTATGGAACACCTAAGGTTAATCAATCATTGTCCTCCCAAGCTTACTTGTATTTGTCACAGTTGTATGGTTAAGGAAGCTTGAGGCATGTGATTTTTATATCTTATATGGTTTTATTGCCTATGCTGAGAGGTGAAGGGTGAAGAGATTAAGTAACTAACTTTAACTAACTAAGCCTTAATTATCCTAGAATCAGTATCCATTTCCACTTGCCATTTCACACTTTGAACTAATGTAATGCTACTGGGATTACCAAGCACTATTCATTACTAGGATTACCAAGCATAACGCACATGCTCGAAGCAGTCATACTGAATGCACTTAACTATGAGAGTTGAGGGTTGAGAGAGATTAAGTCCTTAAGAAAGAATTTAAATAATTAACAATAATTAAAATCCTATTTAGATTAGTCCATGCACTGCAACGTTTATCCAAAAGTTTGTCTTTATTGCCATACACAATTGTGTGCTCAAGTATAGAATTGCTCGAATAAAGATCCGTTCACTTTGGGACTCCTACTGCGGGCACATGGAAATTATTCTAACTATGGAATGGAAAAATGGAAAGAGTTTGGGTAATGTCTAGATCTATATGGAGAAACAAGGGATGGCTACCTCTTATTTATAGAACTGACACCACACTGCGATATCGCGTATGCAATATTGCAGCTAATGACGTGATATCGTTGCCCATGCGATATCATGTCCCATCATAATACTTTGCCATTACAATCCAATGATAGCTTTGAAGTTAGACCCATTTTTATTAAGAACCAATGAACCAAGAAATTATGAAATCAAAGTATGAGTGAAGTGCTTTTTCAAGGGTCAAATTATGATCAGCAAACTTGGGAAAACAAGGAGTCTATTTTAAATACTTATCTCCAACTTTTTGACCATCAAAATATTGAATGATAAGTTGTATTTGTTATGGATGTAATAAATTATGTTTTATAATTTTTGATCTTCTATTTGTATAGATGATAATGAGGAAAATAAAGGAGTCGAAGCTGAGGAGCATAATAATGAAGTAGTAGTTGAGTAGCTAGACATAGAGGAAGCACTCAAGGATAAGCTAGATGCCTAAGGGTGGTAGATTGTAACATCTTGTCCCTTGTTAAGGGTGGAAATAATTGTAAACAATGTAATTAACCTTCAAATGAAGGGAAACCTAGTTATGAGGAGTTACAATTATTCATGTATCTCTCGAGAAAGGGTTTGGCCTATGCCATTTAAGGCCCAGGTTAGAGGACATCCTAGGCATGGCATTGTAGAGCTGGGAGAGAAAAGTAAAGGGAGCTAGGTAAATTAGGAAAAAAAGGGATTGATCACCCCTTTGGTAGGATAGCCTAATTGTGGTGGCAGTGCTAGATTACCTCTAAGGCTTAACTGGCATGGGAAGACAACCTAGAGGGCATTACAGTACTCTCTTTTATTAATAATTTTTTTTCATTTTCCTTTTTTCATTCTTTAGTACCAATTATTTATTTACTAGTTAATTTATTTATTAAATATTTATAATGTTTCCACTATATTATCTAAGAAAATTATGAATGCAATAAATTAAGCAATTATATTTTTACGACATTTTTGAAAGGGATGTCACAGTTGCTAAGCTATATAAAAATTCTATTAAGCATGTATCTTTCTCTTTTTAAAAATGATTGTTTTCATCTAAATGTTTTATAAAGAATCTAGATATTTAAGCTTCATGCTAATCTAGCATCCTAAGTCATTCAACTTAGAGAATATATGAATTTGATTTTGAAAGAATGCTTCAAATTACATGAGCAAAAAATATTATTTATTGAATCCATGGCCTCTAGTAATTAATTTTTTCAATGTGAGTACATCTTAAAAATAACCCTTAAGCTTTAGCTTTTGAATCTTTGGTTGTAGATGAGACTTCTTAAATATCAAGCTTAGTTTTAAGTGTGGGACCTTTAAATAAGCTCCTAAAATAACATTCTCTTATCTTTGAGATTGAACTCATCACTTTTCTTAGTAAATTTAAGTTCTTTGAAGCATAGTAAGATAGGCTCATATTATAATTCAAATTGAACCAATAACATAAGCATACTATGTTATAAATAACTACATGCATCCTAGGTTTCAAAAAGTCTTATATCTTTGAGATAGATCTAGATGCTCCCGAAACCATATGCTTCATCACTAGTATAGGTAATCATCCCACATTTTTCTTTCATAATTTATAGGAGGTTAATATAGTCTTTCTATATCATCAAGCCTACTTAACTAATAAAATAATTAGCCTTGTAGTATGTAAAAATTCATTTGGAAAATGACCAAGCAAGAATTTTACATTTATAATTATAAGTCTCTAATTCTTATTTGTAAAACTTTCTTAAAAAAGAGAAATTCTATATCTTGCTCCATATTATGGCCAAATGTGCTAACAAAAACTTAAGAAAAATGCAATATGCCAAAGAAAATGTGGAAAACAAAAGTAGTAGACATTCATAAAAATAAGTGTGGACCTTATGATTTTGGTATGTCAAAAAATTAAGAAAAATGAAAAAAAAAACGTTTGTTTACTTGTTTGTGTGATTTTTGTGCTTGCAAGACAAGAACTTGGATTGGGTAAGGCTATAGATAAGAAACAAAGGATTCATTGTGCAAAGGAAGATGAAGAAAGATGTCTTTGGGAAGCAGTAAACATCTTGGAAGATTTGGGGAGAACTCGAAGAAAATTCAAAAAGGCATCTTCAAAAATAGCAATATGTCTTTCCTTAACCAAAGACATCTTTCATGAGGCAAAGATTTCTTTATAGAATGTAGAAAAAATACAAAAGAACATCTTCCAAAGTAGAGACTTCAAAAAGATGTCTTTCAAGAAACAAAGACATCTTCCTAGATTTGAAGGCAAATTTAGAGAGATATCTTAGACATGTCTCCCATGAATTTTAGTGACCATTAGCTAGCTGTTGCATAAGTTTCAAGAAGGATTTAGCAACATGGTAGCTATAAGAAGACTTGATGTGCATTGGGAAATATGAAAGAATTATTATATTCATTGTACAATCATTTTTAATCATTGAATTCTTTGTTGCTTCTAATTTTCTAATCATTTTAGCTTTGTAAAGTGTATTGTACCTAATTGTGCAAGGATTACCAAATTGAATTACAACCTTTCCTTGTAATTGTTGTTCTCTTGTTGCTTGACAAGGTTGATGTACTTAAGCTTATCAGGATCCTATGAGATTGAGTTGTTGATGGTATGGTACAACACTTTCATGCAGATCTCAAGGTTGTAGAGGTTGTGAAAGCCTTGAAACCAGATTTCCAAGCCTAATGAAGCCTTGCAGGATTAAGTGATTGGTTTTTTGGTATAATATTCTATAGTGGGGCTTGAAGACTATATAGGATGTGAACTCTTCAACCACATTTTGTTAGCAATAATGTCCAGAGGTGTTCTTGCAATCTATGCTCTAAGTATGGAGTACCCAAGTTGGGGAACCATGTAAATTCATGTGTGTGCTTTGTTTTATAAA
>MNCI01008486.1:17243-64415 GCA_015680685.1 Gnetum montanum
CACACACAGTTTAATGATCCACAAGTGGTATCAAAGCTTAGTACTCTTTGTTTCATCATCAACTTAAAGAGTGAACAGTGGAGGGAACTTCTTACACAAAGACATCCATGTTTGATGAATTTGACTTCACCTATTAAAAAGACAGAATGCAAGGGTTATTTGAATCCATGGAGTTTGAAGTTTAGAAATAAATCTTGGAAGGCCACACTCCACTTGTTGATGGCACCATTGACATCATTAAGCATTGCAACAAATGGTCTCAAGAGGAAAAGGATAAGCCCATCTTTGATTCAAAAGAAAAACGTTGTTTATATTATACATTGAATAAATCTAAATTCAATAGGGTAGAAGGATGTAAAACAACCAAATAAATTTGGAAAAATTTAAAAAATACTTATGAAAGAACCTCTATTTTTAAGTAATCAAAATTGTTAGTTCTAAAAAGTGAATATGATAAACTCAAAATGCAAGAAGGTGAGAAAATTATGGATTATTTTTCCAGAGTTAACGATCTTGTTATAGCCATTAGAGGAACAAGGGAAGAGTTGCTCAAAAGTGATGTCATCATCAAAATGATCAAAACTCTACAACCAGAGTTTAGGCGTAATGTCACCGTGATGGAAGAAATAAGAGACTTCTCAATCATAAAATTTTAATAGCTTCAAAGTGCTTTCATCACTTATGAAATGAATCTCATAAGTAAAGGAGCTATTCAAGAAAGGCCCTTTGCCTTAAAGACTACTTCAAAGGTGAAAGAACTCAATGAGCATGAAGAGGTTAGCGAAGATGAGATTGCCTTTTTTACCAAAAAGCTACAACAACTAATTGCTAGGAAGAATAAAGGAGCATACCCATAAAGATTCAATTAATGTAAAGGTAAAGAAAGAGGTAAGAAATTTTTAAACTCTAATTTAGATTTTTCTTCTATAGAATTTTGGATGTGTGGAGGTAGAGGCCATGTGGCTTCTAAATGTCCTAGTAGTCTCAACATGCAATACAAGAATAAATCCCTTGAAAAAGGAAAGAATATCAACTTTTATACAAGTTGTAATGATGGGGAATAGAGTGAAGAAGAATTGGAGGCTAATGCAAAACATTGTTAGCTCATCTGGATGGCTTTCATTGATGGTGATTCATTAGACAATGAACTAAATTATTATGAAAGGTTTTATTTATTATGTAAAAAACTTTTAAATTTTCAAAATCTTTACATTAATTTAAATAAACAAGTGGAATCCAAAGATCAGTAAATATTATCATTAAACTTAACTATTTCTAATATAAACAAACAATTCTCAAACATTAAGGCTGAGAATGAAGTAGTAACTAGATCATGTGAGTAGATGAAAGAAGAACTTGTTAATGTTAGGTTGGTGAATGAAAGAATAATAAAGGAAAAGTTTCTCTTCAAATGGCTCTTGGACAAGGAAGAAGCCCACAAGAAAAAAGTGGATTTGGATACTAACATCAAGAATAGGAATCTTTATCTCATCTAAAGGAAACATTAAGGAATAAGGGCCCTACATCAAGGGAAGCTTCTATCCAACATAAAATGCCTCGAAGGTTTGGTCCTTCTTATTATTTTTCTCATAGGAGAGTTAGATGTTATTATTGTGAAAAGATTGGGCATAAAAAATGGGAGTGCAATCTAAAGTTTTATCATATGAGTACATGGACATATCAAAAGACTCAGTTTTATCATAGTGCATCAAGAAAGGGTTTTATGCAAGATCACAAAGAATATTGGAAGTTATCCCAAAGGACCAAGGATATAAAAAAGGAATGGAGAATTAAATAGGACCAAGGGCATCAAGACACTTTCCCTAACAAATTTGTAAGAGAAATTCAAGCATTGGATAGTGGTAAAGTTTGATTCAAATGAGATTCGTCAAAAGAGGAAACACATTCTTTAGCTCTTTAGATACCATCATCTTCCAACAACATGACAAGTAGGTAGAGGTAAATTTTTCTTTTTGTTTTAAAGATTTAATTGAGACTATAAACTAATGGCAGCCTTCCAATACCTCATCTTGAATTTTTAAGAAAGATGTTTTTCAAAAGTGAAAGACATCTCTACGAAGATGTCTTTGGTAGAACAAAGACATTTCTCTAAGTTTTTATTTGTTGTGTGAAAGATTTCTTTGATAAATGAAATACATCTACTATATCTTTTACATGAAAAAAATATGTGTTTATGTCAAAAAATATGTTTGATTTCTTTTTTTAAAGCCCTTGTTTACTCATGATTATATAAGATAAAACCCCCATTTTTGTTGTATTCCTTCACAAAGACCCCATAGAGATGAGCAGGGCTCCATCATTCATACTGATTTTAGCAGAGATGGTTCAAAAGAAGATTGGCATGTCCAAAAATCCATCCAAAAGACATGCAAGAGGAAGTTCTAGCAATGCACTACCTTCATACACACCCCACTTTTGAAGTACAAGCACTCAACATAGGTTTGAGGCTACAAGAACCACCACCATTGTTTCTAAGAATTCTGTTAATTTTCCTTTGCATAGATAATGGACCCTATTAGATTATTTTAAGCTTTTTAACTATACATTCATTTCCATTAATTTTCTTTTGCTTGAAGTGTTAATTTGAGAAATCTATTATAACATTATTATTTCTAATGCTATTGTGGGGGCTTTTACATTCACTATTGGTGGGATTACTGTTGAAGTATCTCCTCAAACTATCAATGCACTTCTAGGTATTTCCAATCCTAATGTCTTCCAAGTTAATATAGAGTCTATGCATGACATTTACACAAATGGAATTATGCCCATAGCTCATGATGAATTCTATGATGTATTGTTTGGGAGATATGTTTTTTGATTGAGGTCACATTGATTGGAGCAAGATGACTCTAGATGCATCCACCTTGTTACTTATTGGTTTTTATAATATAATGGTAAAGGGAAAAAGTTATAGTTATCTACTACTAGCCTAGGTCTATTTACTATATTGTTTGCTTATGAGGCTACCATTAGATATGGGGCACACTCTTTGAAAAGACATTTTGAGCCTTTATGCTAGGGAGAGAATCCTTGAGCACCTTTACCTCATTAGCATATTGATCCATCAAAATGATGTACCTATTTTAGAGTTTCCTTTTTTTAAATGTAAGCAAAGTATTGGTGAGTACGTAGAGAAGAGGAGTTCTTCTCTCACAGTAGTAGCATGACCTAGCACTAGATTACCAAAACAAAAGAAGGAGGCCTCACTGTAGTTGAGAAGATCAAAATATTCTAGAGATTAAATTACTTCCTATCTAAAGAGGATATTTAGATCCATTTCCTAAGCCATTAGGAGGTTTGGGAGGAACCTCTCTTACTTGCGAGAACATACATGAGGCTGGGATTCCTCCTCCCTCTGATGGATAAGTATTTAAGAAGGTCACTACTCCTCCCATATCAAGTAGCAAAGAAGTTGGTTCGATTCCTCCACAAAATTCTTCAGAAACAAGCCCCTCATGCACATATGACTCTAGGATGGAGTTAGATTGTAAGCTAGAGCCACCATCAATTGATGTTTAGGGAAAGCATGGTTCCATGTAGCAGCTATAGCATCATGTTCTAGTGCCTCCTATATCCACTACTTTATCTCATGTTGATGCACCTAGCTCTTTTGAGCAACAAGCTATGGAGATCATCTTTGGAGCCATGTCTCAATGGATCCTAGTTCAATAACCACTAGCTCCATCAACTCCACTAGCCACTCAATTTCAAGTGAAGCTTCATCCTATGTGGGCTCCAGTGTAGCGAGTTGAGTTCTCAGATGAGAACACTAGGAAATCTAGCCATTCCAACACTAATAATGATGATGATGAAGAGGAGAGTTATTGTCGATCTCAAGTAATGGTGGATTATGAATCTAAGGATGTTGCCAAGGTTAGTGATTGAGACCTTGGTAGGTTATTTGTTCTTTCCTTTTGATGATAAAAAAAGATGAGATATTTTGTGGCTCTCACATATGTGATTTTGGGACTTTGCACATATGTGATTGACATGCGAATAGTTATACTCCAAGATTCTTATGGAAAATTTGATGTAAAAAATTTTGTGGATGGTTATGGATAGATGGTATGTTTTCTAGCTATCTCTATTGATTTTTATTCTGCCTCTTTTACTTGACTCATGTCATATTGATCCTCCATGCTTATCCTAATCCCTAGCTACCATAGGAATTTATATGTATTTATGGTTTTATTAGAATATATTTTATGATAATTATGTATATATATTAATATATATTTATAGGTTTGACCTTTTTGATTATGTTCAAAATGGGGAAGAAGAATTGTGCAAGGCTAACCCATTTTCTTAAGTTTTGGACATTACCAAAAAGGGGGAGATTGTGGACCTTATGGTTTTGGTATGTCAAACCATTAAGAAAAATGGAAAGAAATTTTTTTTACTTTTCTATGTAATTGTTGTGCTTGTAGGAAACGAACTTGGATTGGGTGAGACTATGGACAAGAAAAAAAGGATTCATCATGCAAAGGAAGATAAAGAAACATGTCTATGGGAAGTAGCAAACATCTTGGTAGATTTGGAGTAAACTTAGAGAAAATTTAGAAATACATCTTACAAAATAGCAAGACTTCTTTCCCCAACTGAAGACATATTTCATGAGGCAAAGGCATCTTTACAAAATTAAAACCATACACAAAAATATGTCTTCCACTGAGAAAAGATGTATTTTAGGAAATAAAGACATCTTTCCTGATTTGAAGGCAAATTTAGAGAGACATTTGAGGAATGAGAAAGACATCTCCCATGAGTGGTAGTGACCATTAGCTAGTTAATGCACAAGTTTCAAGAAGGATTTAGTAACACAACAACCATAAGAAGACTTGATGTGCATTGGGAAATGTTCAAGAATTATTGTATTCATTGTATAATCATTTGTAATCATTGAATTCTGTATTGCTTCTTATTATCTAATCATTTTGGCTTTGTAAAGTGTGTTATACCTAACTATGCAAGAATTAGCAAATTGAGTTGTAATCTTTCCTTATAATTGTTTCTCTTTTGCTACCCTATAAGGTTGATGTTCTTGTGCTTGTTAAGATCTTGCAAGATTGAGTTGTTGGTTCTATGGTGGTGAGTGACAAGGTACCCCTACACCCAACCATATGAATCATGAAGTGTTCACACATGATCCTATCGAATTCAATGGACTCTATGGTTTCTAGTACACTAGTCGTCTAGGAAGTGAACCTTGTCCTAAAGGTCATTAATTGTCTTCCCAATTACACTTGTGATGTACAAAGGTATGATTAAGTGTAATAAAGGAATATGATTTTTATTGTTTTATGTTTTCTATTCTTTGGTGCTTAGAGTAGAGAGATGAAATAATGTAATAACTAATCTAATTTAACCACTTAACTAGTCTCTAACTAATCCTAACATAAGCATCTAGTCCCACTTTTTGTACATGTCTTGAACCCAAGTATCCAGTATTGCGTTACCAAACACTATGCTACTGGATGCACCAAGTAATAACGCTACTGGGATTACTAAGTGAATACATGTTTATGCTTGAACCGATCATACTTATGTACTTAATCTATTTAGCTTAATCAATTAAGTGATCACTTAAAGTCTAATTTATCTTAATTAATTACATATCTCATGAAAATAATAAACGCATAAATAGATCATTAATATATTCTAAGTGCTACAATTTTTAATCAAAAGGCTTGTCTTTATTGCCATAGTGCTTGGATAAAGATCTGTACACTTTTTAACTTCTGCTACTGGAACTCATAGAAATATTCTAACTTTCACATGGATAGATTGCAAGAGCTCTACTACTACTATGACCTGAATGATGCATAAAAATGATTGGGAGCTCATATTTATAGTTTTTGCTACATGAATGCATTGATGGGGCCCCATGGACATAGCAAATGCTACATTGATGCAGCCCCCATCAATGGGGGCCTATCGACAAGGCCATGTCAATGGGGGTCCATCGACATGGGTTCATTGACATGACACTTTGACACTCATCATTCTCCCATGACTAAATGAAAATGCATTCTTAAGTTCCTTTACAAAATTGAAAAGGTATGAGATTATTGATTGACTCTTAACATAACAAACTGACTAGAAAAACGTAAGTGCCCGAGTGTACAAATCAAAAAATTACAAAAATTGTGATGTTCATAACACAAAATTAAACACCATGAAATGACTACATAAAATTGGACAACACACCCTCTAATGGCTTGAAGATGGTGGAGAAGATTGGACAATCCCAAGCAGTGGAGGCTCTTGAGGTTTTAAAGGACCTTCATTAACTTTAGGCACATACAGTGGTTGAGGCAGCTGTGGCTATCTTGCTATGATTGCAACCACTAGTGGAAGGTAAAAGGAATTTAGTAATACCTTCATCTTCTCCTCCTTACTCCAAGGAGCATTCATAGTCCACATAGCATGACCAGTGTGGGCTAAAATGAAAATATCCCATGGATAGGACATTATTGGGAACATATCTTTCACATTGACAAACTAAGCAATGAACTATTTAAATTCAATATCAACCACCCTAACTGCATTCTATAGCTCTTGGTAGTCATTCATCCTCTTGGCCAGGTTCTTGATGTCTTTATGATGTCCAAACTTAGCCTCATATAACAAGTATGACTTGGCCACCCATTTCTCCATTTCTAACCATAGCTGTCTAGTAGTTAACATGGCCAAATTTGCATAATGGGGATTAGAAAGCTCCATATATCCTGTCATCTCCTCAATTTTCAACTCTTTTATATAAATTTCTACCTTATTATAGGCATCTATCCCATCAATGATGGATTTCCACAATTCTTTCCCTTGCTCGAGTTACTTGAGGGCTTCATTTACTTTCTCCTTTGCTAATTGGATACTTCCTTTTGTAGACTAACCTATTCTTTGTAATGATCTTTAACTTTCTCAAATTTAAGAGCTTTTGATTTTCAGGTAGCTACCTCAATTGCAGTTTTCTGGTGAAGGCTACAAGCCTCCTCCATGAAGAGATTTCTATTCTCTACTACCAATCTACTTAGTTCTATATTTCCTCTAGACAATTGCTCCTACTATTTATGGATGAAATTAGTTGATTATTTCTTATGCTCATTAACATTTCATAGGTGATGGTTCTTTGTAGTCAATTGTATGTTCTCCTAGTGGGTCTAATCTAAATCTTATGTTGTGTGGCCTCTACCAAGGATTAGTAGAACACCATCATCTCCATTGTACCTTCAACCCCTTTTAGTTTAGTATGATGTTGTTCCATAGCTTTATCTCTAGTTAATGTTGGGTTGAGAAATGCAAGCTTAGTAATCTAGACTCTTAATTCAACAACTTTCATGGCCAAGAATTTATTTAGCTCTTGGTTGTTTTGAGTTGCCCTTCCAAGATGATATTCTTGCCCCTTTCCTTTAGCATCTTTGATTGGGTTGTAGTAATATTGTCTAGAAGTTCAAAGACATCTAGAAGCAGTTTTTAGGTTCTCACTAGTCAGTCTAGAAATTGATCATGCTACACTACATTTATTCTACCACTTGTATTTTATATGAATGTCTACACATCCTTGAGTGTAGTGATATTTGGTGCAGATGCTATAGGTGCATTAAACATTTTAGTAATATAGTTAACATCCACTTCTACTATAGTCTCCTACCCCTAGTGCTACATCACCAATATAATTGCCCCTTCACCCTGCTCCAAGTGCACTAAGAAGTTTGCAACATTTCCAAAGATTTCTAGGAGTGGCTATTATTCTACAAGAGATACTATAACCTCTCTCATTCTTAGATTTAACCTCATAGGTAGTTGTGTTCTTTGGGAATAGAAAATAGATCCACCTCTATCCATCAAACTGATTATTAGGACCATCTCATTTAGGTGACTCATTGATGATTTGTACACAGATGGGTCCCTACCACTCATGCCTACTTGTTTCTCTTGTTCACTCAAGAGTCATTCTCAATATTTACATAACCATTGGGAAATTATAGTGATGTTTGGTATAGTTGTTTGAGTGAAAAGTGGAGGTGGTGGTTGCTACTCCTCTTCTTGGATAGTCATTATAGGGGTCTTTTCTTTCATCATTTCTACCTAGTTGGTGGTTGGAACATGCCTAACAACATCATTGGTGTAATAGGCTATTTCTCCCCTCCAACAAAATTTCTCGATGAGGCATTGAAAGGGGAATGCCTTCCTTCCATGTTCATTTTCTGTAAATTGCTTCTCCATATCTAGATAGATTAGCTATGGAAGGTTGATAGAGAATCTCCCACTTAGAGTGGTGCATGCTTGTGTAGAGAAGATGATGATTTTGCTTGGCCTCACCATGGGATTGAAGTGGAAGGTGGAAATCTTGTAGTGGATCCTCTTTGTCAATGTAAGAGCATCAAACTCCTTACAGTTGATGCCATAGCACTAGTGAATCCATTCTTTCTTGATGCTAAGATCTACATGCATTGGGATCTTAGCAAGATTTGCCCCTATTTCTAGCAACCCAAGCATTATAACAATAGCCTATGCTAAGTAGGAAATTTAGATGTCCTTGATTTTTACCATTGATCTAGGCTACATGTTGTTCCAGAATAGGAATGTCTCTTCCATGTACCACTCCCTAATGGAAGTGATGATTGGCCACATGGGAGAGGACTTTACCTGGTCATAAACTTCTTTTGGTGCTTACTCTAGGAATGGGCCAAATTTTAAATCCTAGAGCATTGTTTTTTGGACCTCTTGTAATTTGATCTAATTCAGGAAATCCTATGTCAAGGTCACCTCTAGATTTACTTGTGGTGTTGGCACATTATCTCAATGGTAGTGTTCTATTGTTATTGTTGGTTCTAGAATCTATCTGATAGATTCTACTTCTACCTCTTTCCTAAGAGGACCTCTCATGTGAGTTGCAAGTAGTTCTTCCTAGGCCTATTCTTGGCCCCTTCCCATTCTAGGCCATTTCTCCCTTAGTTAAGATGGTCCTTCTTCTGACATGTGCTTTCCTTTTAGTGCCATTTATGATCACAAAACATCCATGGATTAGTAGATATAATGTGTAACTTTAAATATTTGAATACCTTTCCTCGTTAGTTAGTTACACTTTGGCTAAGGTTGGACCATGGCAGATTAATTATTTTATTAATTTTTATTATAAACGTTACCAGAGCTTGTTGGGAAGGTTTAACTCTTATAATTTTGTGTTTAATAGTTGATTTCTTAGTTAAAACTTTGTGGGAGTTAGAAAAATTATAAAAACATTTTCATCAAAATTAACATGTTTGTGGCCCCCATGATGAAGAGCTTACCTCTAGTAGCTATAGGGTCAAAGAATAGAGTGATTTGGATAAATGGTTAGGAAGTTATGGGCTCTAAAAATTTGAAAAGCTCCCTTAGCATTTGTGAGAAAATGTAAAATTTTTCAAGTGGGGTCATGCATATATATACTATTTTTCCCTTACATTAACAGGGCCCCATAAACAAGGCCTTGTATATGGGTCTGCTCTATTAACATACGGGGCCCATAGGAAAAATTTTCAAATTTGAATATCTCAAAAAATATAAGAAATTTTTCAATGAGTTTGGAGTCCATGGAATCCTAGAAAAGCCATGAATATGAGGAAATCATTAAAGAGGATCTTTGAAAGCTCAAAAATTAAAAATTTTGATAGAAAATGTGTTTAACGAATAAAATATGTAAAGGACCACATGGTGTGATGCAGAAGATGAGTGTACGAAAGGTTTTGATTGCAAGAATGCCTAAAGATAAGGTGCTTATTGAACCCAACCAAGAGATATGCAAGTGGATCCTCCTCATAGCACGCACATGCCTTCTTTGCCCTTACATATCCTCAACCTAAGGAGTTTGTGGACCCCATAGGTGATTAATGATCAATGAAAGTTAAGGACCAAAATCCAAAAGATTCTACCTAAGAATTCAAGTATGTCAGTCCAAGACAGGGAATTAAGAACATGGACACTAGCAGTGAGGTGAATTATAGTTAACATAGATGGATGAAGAAGAAGGTGGAATGGAATTTTAAATTGAGGTCATAAGAAGTCCCTTGTGGAGTTTTGTGTTTAAAATGACCTAATAAGATCCATCCTTAGTCTAGACAAAAACTAACCTCTTTCAGTGACTTCACAATGCCACTCCAACATTGATACACCACCTGAAGACACAAGAGTGTACCCATAGAAAAACCATCATTTCATAAAGAGGAAAAAAGATAAGTAGGAAGTGAGAGAGGACCTTAGTTAGAGGGGACCTTTAGGCATGGGTAACATGTCTTTCTAGTCCCATAACTAGTGCTTGTAGCCTGTTTATTTGTCTAATGTGTGTGCTTTGAATTTCAATCATGTTTTTGTTTATTTTTCTTTGTTTCTTTTTCTTTTTGGATGGGAACCACATCATACAAAGACTTATTTAACTTCTTGTTATTGGATGACATGGAATAGTAAGAAGTCTATGAAAAAACACTCAAGCACCCAAGTAAGTAGAATATTATAAAGAGTATTAAGTCCTCTTGAAGTCACATCCTAAACAAACCTTTGAATCCTTCCTGATTCTAGAAACTACCAAGGTCACAAATTTATTAAAATTTGATTTAACAAAAGGCACCTCAAACTTCCAAAACAAGAAAAACCATAGAGTTTGTGAATGGGTGAATGTCATGGACTCACTACCTATTCCATGATAAAGAAACCATGACTCAACCATTGGCACAAAAATTCAAAAATAGAAACCAAACATTAGCAAACAAAACCTTAAGCACAAACCACCATTAGTAACAACTACAACACCATTGTGTCTTGTTGGAACAAAGCACATTTATTAGGAAAAATTTGAAAATCAGACTCAAATAAAACAAAGTAAAATATATAAGAAAGTATAAAAATATTTTAAAAAGATTCAAACATACTAACAATGGTGTAAAAAATGGTATAAAATCGGAAAAATATTTAAAATAAAAAATATGTAAAAAAATAAATTGCAAAGATAAAAATGTAGAAAATAAAAAATAGAAAAAATAAGGAGCTATATGGATGATCAGTATGGATGACCATCTCTCCCACAACTAAGTTGGAAGGAGGATATTTGAAAGATTGAACATGGTTGTCCATTCATTGAGGTATTTGTTGCATTGACTTGCTTGGGCTCATGGAAAAGCTTCACTTATTGGATGTTGACCAAATACGTTTTATTTGGGCTCTTAATTTTGTACATTAACATGGCCCCAAAGAGAAAGGTTTTGTTAATTATATAAGGTCCCTCCCATGACATTTGAAACTTTTTTTTTGGGATACATATGTGGGATTCTAGTAGAGAACCTTATTTGCCAGATGAAACTTTACTTTTCAAATTCTCACGTCATGTCATTGCTTGTTGAATTCCTTGTGCACTTCATTCAAAGATAGGGCCTCTAATCAATTTTTATCTAGCGCATTAAGGATGACCAATCTTTAGTTTTGTGGTAGACTTAGATCAAGGTTTAGTTCACATGCTATTAAGAGTGCACAAAGCTCAGATTGAATTGGGAGCATTAGACGTTTTCTATACACTAGCTCATAGGGAGAGTAGCCAATAGGGAGTTTTCATGTTGAGTGGTAGGCCCAAAGGACATAATTGAGTTTTTTACTCTAGTCTCTCCTATATTTGATTGTGATCCTTGTTAGGATCTTTGTGATCTCCTTGTTAGTTACCTCTGCTTGACCGTTGGCTTGGGGGTGATAGGGTGTTGTTAATTTATGTTTGACCCAAGCATTACATAAGGTTTTAAAAGGTGATACCTGGAAAATGAGTTCCATTATCAAAAATTAGTGCATGTGGCATTCAAAAACTATTTACAACATTTTTTTGTATAAATCTAGTAATAATGGATCATGTACAGTCGATGACAACTACTACCTCAGCTCATTTGGTGTAGTACTTGACTACTACAATGATATATGCCTTTTCATTGGAGATGGGTGTGATGGGATCCATGAAGTTAATGCCCCATATTTCAAAGGGTTCTAGTGGTTGAATTCGCTATTGAGGATCCCCCAGTTTGTCACAAGATTAGACAAACTGGTGGGCATCCCTGAAGATTGTAGGCCAATAGTATCTTGCCATTAGGATTTTTATGGCCATGCATCTCCCAACATAGTGGCCTCCACAAGGGGCTTCATGAGTATCCTATAGAATGTGCAATTGATCTATATCAGGGACACACCAAAAAACCAAGCCATTAGTGCATACCTTATAAGGATGTCCATTGATTTCCATGAAGTACTTTCCCTAATGAAGAAATTATTGTTTCTTCCTAAAGTTTAGACATTTTGGCATCTCTTGAGTGAGAAGGTAAGTGAGGATGTCATCATACCATGTTGTTTTTATGGGAATTTATTTATTTACTTCTCCTCTAAAGAGGATTTTGTCTAAAAATTGATTAGAGAATGAGCTTTCCTCCTCTTTATTATCCCATCTTAATCAATAAAGATGGTCAGAAACCACATTCTTAGTCCCTTTCCAATCTACCATTATGAGATCAAATTCTTACAAGATCACAAGCCAAGCACATAGTTCCTAAACATTTTGAGATCATACACCACTGCCATTAGTTCTTTCTTAGTTGTGGTATAATTCAACTATGCATCCACAATGCTTCGACTTATGCAGTGGATGTAATATGAACATTTCTTATCATCCAGGTATGTAAGAATGGCTCCCAAGGCATAGTTAGATGCATCCATCATTATGTGAAATGGCCTAGACCAATTTGGTGCCTATAGAATTAGAACTTCTATGAGTTTTTCCTTTAGTTGGAATGCATGTTTGCACTCTTTAGTCTAGATGAATAGAGGATCTTTCTTTGTAAGCTCAAACAATGACTTTCCAATCTTAGAGAAATTCTCTATGAACCATTGATAGTAGCCAGTGTATCCAAGGAATGATCAGATGTCTTTAACTATATCTAGGTAGCATGTGATTCCTTGGATGACCCTTATCTTTCCAAGATCTACCTCAATCCTATCTTGAGTTATTCTATGCCCTAATACTATGCCTTCCTAAACCATTAAATGGATTTTCTACTAATTGAGCCTAAGGTTTGGTTCAACACATCTTTTTAGTACTAGCTCAAGGTGGTCCCGGGCTTGCTCAAATGTAGTCCCATAGGTAGAGAAGTCATCCATAAAGACCTCTACACCACTAACAATATACTATTGAAAAATGCTAAGGACCAAGCATTGGAATGTTGTAGGGGCATTGCATAGACCAAATGGCATCTTCCAATATGTAAAAGTCACTCAAGGACTCATGAATGTTATCTTGGCTTAATCTTCTAGCACAATCTAGATTTGGTTATAGCCACTATAACCATCCAAGAAGCTATAATAACAATGTCCATATATAGTATTCAACACTTGGTTCACAAATGCCAGTGGAAAATGATCTTTAAATGTTTCCATATTCAATAGTTTGAAGTCAATGTAGACCCACCACTTGCCATATTTCTTTGGCATAATTACAAATGAGCTAACCCACTCATTATCCATAATGGAATAGGTGAGCCCCACCTTGAGGAGTTGTTTTATTTCCTCTGTGATGATTTACTTCAACTTGGAATTCAAACATCACTACAGCTACCTTCTTAGCTTCATGGTCAAGTTAGTGTGGATGCAATGCTAGCATATTTATGGATCAATTCTAGTTAGCTTAGTATATGACCAAGCAAAGGCTATTGGCCATTTGTTGGCCACCTATAATAGCTTATTTGTTTGTTCAAGAGTAAGATTTACATTGATTAGAATTGGCTTGCCATTGTTTGAAAATATACTCCATGCTAGTTGGTAGAGTTTTTAACGCTAGGGGCTCTTGCTTGAAATTATTAGGGATTTCTAACTCTTTCCAATAGGTATCATCATCTTCATCATCAGAGAGTTGGTGATAAAAATTTTCAAGTTCATCCATACCTTCGATATAATCACATGTTAGGCTCCTAGAGGGTTCCATGCATAGTGTGCTACTATCTGAGTTAGTTGTTAGCCACTAGGTGCCCTCTTATTTTGTGGTTGCTATATATAGGCACCTTTGAATATTAGTTTCATGCACATACTGATTACATGATTTGAGGAATGTACTTTTAATAGACAAGATTTTCTACACATAATTGCACCCATTATTATTGTATGTGATGCATGGAACATGCTTCTTCTCTAGTCCTTCAAATTAATTTTCCTTGGAGATTTCCAAGGAAATGTCCTTGATGCACATTCATGCAACAATAGTTCTTAACAAAGTCCTTCCCATAATGATGGGGAAGTCACCTTTGTAGTTCTCTACTTTGATCACTAGAAAATTGATAGTATAGGACCACCCACAATCTATGGTCACAATGTCTTTCACTAACCCCACAGGGATAGTGATTGATTGGTCTACCAATTCTGAATGGATGTTACTCTTCTTGAAAGGTTGTAGGTTCCATGCCTTCTACATGTCGTAAGAGATGAGATTGACACTAGAACTAGAGTCAAGAAGAGCCTTGCATGGCTCATGTCCAGCAATCTATAAGTAAATAAGAAGACTTCCTAGGTTGGATCTTTTTATGGAAAGGTTTCCAGCCTTAATCTAATCATAAACAACATGAGTTAACATCATGGTGCGAATTTGATGTGGCATTTGGTTTGAAGGGCACTTGAATGGATTTGATGTAGAGGATGAGGGTGTTGGAGATACAGGGTAACCAGTCACATTAGGTTGTGAGGATTTTAGAGGGATCTTGAATAAAAAAATGGTCATTTCCTAGATCAATTTTCCAAACCATTCAATTGGAAAGTTGGTTGTAAATTTATAGCCCTCATAGCATTTCATTGTTGTCGTTATGAGGGAATTTCACCTTACATGGACAAAGCAAGAGGTAACTAGGATGAGGGCATAGGGATGTGTGTAGATGGATATGGAGGATGGTAAGGATATGAGTGCTCTACTTGAGTAGATGGTGCTCTATAGGGTAATAGTGATGCTAGAATGAGGCATGGCTTATAAAGGTTTGTGGAGAAATGAGTTGCTAAACATAGTAACTATATGGATCTGATTGCCTATAAGGGTATTGTTGTCTTGGTAGTGGCATTCCCCAAAATTGTGGTTGGGAGCACTATTGGTATTTACTCATATGATTATGGTGGAGCTCAACTTAGATAATAAGCTTATTTTTGCTAGTGGAACTACCTTGGATTGCCTTGAGGATAAGACAATCATCTAGTTGCTTACCTATGTGCTAGTTGAGGATTCAATACATACACCCCAGATTCTTATAAGTGTGAAACCATAGGGCAATATCCCTTTGGATTTTCATATTAATAGATGTCACATCTAGCATCATCATCAAAGTCTATTTCCACAACTTCTTCTACTATAGTAGCTTTGCCCTTACCTCTTTACTAGGCATGTTTAGCTTCTTTCCTCCTCCTACAGTCATGATCACTATTCTACTCTTTGGATGCTTCAAGAATCTTCATAGAAATATGGATTTTTTCATCCAAAGAGTCCCATAATGTATCAACCTTATCTAAAATATCACAAACCAATTTTTTGATGGACAATGTTTTTCTATTTACCACTTCATCAAGTGGTGATTCCTCCTTGTCACAAAATCGAACCTCCCTTTTCCTAATGGAAGGTTCCCTATTATATTCTTCTTCACTTTCCCTTTTTCACAACTCACATTCTTCTTTTGGTAGTTGCTCTATCAGGATTTGTATATAATGAGCTCTTAGTTTGAATAGTCTCCACTGAGCATAAATCCCAAGAGTTCTTCTAGTTTCTACTCTAAGCCCATCTATGATGTGGTGAAGTTGTTCCCTCTGAGAATAATCATGGTCAAGGCATTAGTCAAAGAGAGAATAATATCTATCCATGGCAACATCCAAGGGTTCATGTGTTCCTTGTTTTTAGCCTTGGATTTTCCTTCTTAGATTGGACACTCTGGAGTATGTCTGGTATTTATCATTAAATAGCTTAAGCATTGTACTTTATCAGTAGATAGATTCCAACTCTAAGGACTGGTACTAGCTTTCAACCTCCTTGATGAGTATCCTAGGGAAGAGTTTGAGTTTCTACCAATCATTTTCAATTTTTTGCAAGGCACAAGCATCATGAAAAGCTTGTAGATGTGTCTATGGATCAAAGTTATATCCCCCATCAAATCTTGGAATATTGTTCATGTATAATTTCTTGATCTAAATATCTTTCACATGCCTAGTTGGAATCTTAACTACCTTTGCAATGTTAAGCATGCTTTGAGTTGCCAATAAAGGATCATCATCATCATCATTTCATTTTTTCCAATGATGTACTCTATTACTCCTTTGTTTATTATGAGCTTGGTAATCAGTATTGTTGTCTTGTTAAGCACCTCCATCATGATTATTCTTTCTGCAACATCTTTTAGAACTAGAAAAAGAGGAATAAGAGGATGTAGATGAAGAGAACAAAGATGAAGGAGGACTACCACCATCATCATGTCTACCAACTTTCCTTCAATTTTCATGGCCACATTCATCAAATTTCCTATTATCTTGATACTTGCCCAAGCTCCTTCCTTGACTACCATCTTTTCTTGAACCCAAAATGTTGATAGTAGAATGTATATTTAGGCTAACACTTCCATCATCACTAACCAAGGTTGAAGAATTTTCTTGTTGAGAGCCTTCAAAGAAAGAACCCTCATTATCATCTTGATTCAGTAGGAACAAGAGATTGATGAACCATTTTTGCTTCATAGCCTGATGATGCTTCTCTTGGTGTCGATCTCTCCTACATTGTGTGTCAATGGGATGGTAGTCCCTAGTTTTATAACCATTTATAAAGTATTCCTCTTAAAGATCATGGATGCCTAAATTCATAAGAGTTTGAAGCACCATTATCACATCCCCATTTCCAAATGATGTTGTTGCCTAATGAAAATGGTGTCTTTTCATAGTAAGTGTTATTGTCATCTTAACAAGACCTAAAAGGGTAGTTGTAATTAAGACCTAAAATGGCATGTTGTAATAATAGACATGTCTCGTAAGGTAGCCTTTGGGATTTGACCTAAGGAATTTATACTCAAGGTTAGAGGTCATGCTAGTATGAAGTGGTGGAGCTAGTATAGGCAAGTCATGGGAAGCTGAGTGAAGGGGGATAGGAAGTGGATTAGCCATCCTTTCTAGCTAGGTTATAGGCCTAACCATGGTGGTAGTGCTAGATTTCCTCTAAGGGATAGATGCCAAAGGAAGAAAACCCTAAGAAACACTCTTGGAACATGATCCAAATACACTATTCCATATAAATAAAGCATTCTTTTCTTTCTTTTTCTGTATTTTTCGTACTATTTCCTTTCTACATAATATCAAATATCACATATATTTCAAATTTGGTATATTTTCTTTTATGCATAATGTCTAATATATTATATATTTGACATTTTCCATGTCAACAACACTCTCACATAACATATAATTACAAAGCCACATTGATATTTTGGAAATGGGGGGCATTGTAATTATATGTTATGTGAAATTGTTGTTGACCTTGGGTTCATCCAACGATATTAATAATGTTCACTAATACTAGATAGTACGTGTTTCAACAAATAGAATCCCTAGAAACAATGCCAATGATGAGCAGTGAGGTACCCCTATGTCCAACCATATGAATCATGAAGAGTTCATGTGTGATCTAGTCGAATTCCACAAACTCTATAGTTTCTAGTACACTAATCTTCTAGGAAGTGAACATTGCACTAAAGGTCACTCACCATCTTCCCAATTACACTTGTGATGTACAAAGGTATGGTTAACTATAATTGAGGCATATTATTTTTATTGTTTTATGTTTTATGTTCTTTGTTGCTTAAAGTAGAGAGATAAAATCATTCAACAACTAATCTAATTTAACCACGTAACTAGTCTCTAACTAATCTTAACATAAGGATCTGATCCCACTTTCCATGCACATCCTAAACACACGTATTTACTGCTGGGTTACCAAGCACTATGCTATTGGGTGCACCAAGCAATAACACTATTGGAAATACCAAGCAAATACATGTTTATGCTCTAAGTAATTGTACTTATGTACTTAATCTATTTACCTTCATTAATTAATTAGTTTCTCAAAGTCTAATTTATCTTAATTAATTTCATATTTCATTAAAATAATAAATGCATAAATAAATCATTAATCTATTCTAAGTGCTACACGGTTTGATCAAAAGGCTTGTCTTTATTGTCATACACACTAGTATGGTTCAGGTACAAGAGCGCTAGAATAATGATCCATACACTTTTTGACTCCTCCTGTTAGCACTTAGAGAAATGTTCCAACTTTGAAATGGACAAACTATAAGAGCTCTACTACTACTATGACTTGAATGATGCATAAACATGTCTAGGAGATTGTATTTATAGCTTTTGTTATTGGAATACATTGATGGGGCCCCATAGATATAGCAAACACTACATCAATGCAGCCCCATTGATGGGGCAACACCATGTATATGGGGTCCATCAACATGACACTTTGATGCTCATCATGTGGTACAACACTCCAGTGTGAAACTCAAGATTGTAAAGGTTGTGAAAGCCTTTAAACCACATTTCCAAGCCTAATGAAACCTTTCAAGGTTGAGTGATTGGTGCTAGAATACAATACTTTGAAGTGAGGCTTGAAGACTATATATGGTGTGGATCCTTCAACTACAGTTTGAGAGCAACAAATTTTGGAGGTGTACTTGTCATCTACCCTCCAAGAATGGAGTACCCAAGTTAGGGAACCATGTAAATTTGTGTGTGATTTATTTTATGAAGGCTCAATTTGGGGAACTCATTCATCCCCCACCCCCACCCCCTTTTAAGTTCAATGATCCACAAAAGGTACATAGGGACAAAAAACATATGAAAAGAAAAATGTTAAAATTGGTACAATAACCCCATTTTTTTGAAGCCTAACCTATCCACTAATAATACGTAGTTTAATGTCCTAATGCTCAAGCCAAAAAATAATAGCAAATGAGATATTAAAAAATTGTGGAATAATTAAAAAACATTAAAATTAATAAAAATATTAAAAGACATTAGGCACTATTGTAATAAAAATGATTAAATAAAATTGAATAAAATATCCAATATTGTACAAATAAATATCCATAGAAAAGTTAGACCTTCAACCAAGACAAGAAAATACAAATCCTCATAGAAAATTAAACATGCATTCCATAATAGAAAATACCAACTAAACATCATAGATTAGAAGAAAATAAAATAAACTACAAGTTAAATCTACTCTAAAAGTACATTAAGGAGCTATTCTTAGCATCAACCTTTCTATTCATCTCATCATCCTCACACCTAACGAAATCATGTGAAAGGTACAAAAATAAAAAGGGAATTAGTCCTAAGACTAAGTAGGGAAAACAAATTATAAATAATCCTTTCTGAGTTTTGGAATTAGACATAAAGTAGATGAACAATCATGCACAAAGGTAGTTACAATAAGAAAAACTAGCACAAATATCAAAGCATGTCAAAAATCATACAAATAACCAAATTCCAAATAATTCAAATAATAATATCAAATGACTAAAATATTTCATCACCATCCCTAAACCCAAAGAATGCCAAAATTAAAAAAGTAATACTTATCAAGAAATTTGACCCATGTAAGCATTGCTAACCAAATAAGTACAAATATCAAATATCAACCAAATAATTACAAATATTAAATATATCCAAACAAAAATTTAGGTGATGAAAAAAGATGTTCAAAATTCTTAGCACACCAAGTAAAAAGATCTAAGTTGGAAGAGATTATTATTAATCAAAGATCTAAAGCTACTAAAAACTAAAAACTAAGATTTTGAATGACTTACTAAATTTAAAAAAAGACAAAAAAGTGTAATATAAAATTCTAAGGATCATTATACAATTCTAAAATCATAAAAACATGATTAATTATCATTTTTTAGACTTTCAAGTATTATGAGAAATCCTAGAAAACTATGTATTTAGCCATTTTTGTTAGGATTTAAATTGAGTCGTGTGTTAGTNTTCAAGTGCTTATTACGAATCTTGTGCTTTGTAACATCATCTTATATTTCTTCACTTCTCTAGTAAAGGATGCTTGATGACTCCTTTAACTCTTTAGTTATGAAGTTCCTCGTAAGCTACAATGGTAATTGTAACTCCATGTTTACATAATGATTTCATAAGAATTATTAATGTTTTGTTTACTTATGATCTTATGTATGTTCTTTGTGATTACCATCTTCATTCTTCTAAATAGCATTTTTAACTTTGGATTGGTATTAGTAACCTTTGACATCTTATTGTTGTAACTTGTAATTCAAAGTTCACTTATGGTTTCTTTCTTCTTTGTAACATGGTTTATGAGTATTTATCATGAAGCTTTGGTTTATTTCATTTCTTCTTCATTTTTTCCTTCATCCTTAAATGTCTTTTTCACATATTCCTTTCTCTTTCCTTAGTCATGATTATTCTTCATATGATACCATGTGTTATGTTTTTAAATAATTATGATGATTGGAAACATCTAAATCAATGCCTTATATTATTTATAAGAAGTCATAACTGTTCATGAACCATCATGTGTTTTTATATGTTCATGAACTATTATGTCTATCTATTAATCGCTTCCATCTTTCCACATGCTATTAATGAGAAAATAATGCTTATATGCATGCTTTATGATTATACTTTAATAGTTTTAGTAATTTTTAAAAGCTAAAAGAAAAGGATGGCTTTTACAAACATTGTTGCTTATGATACATGACATATAAATCCATTGATAGAATTCATTGCAACCTCACAATGAAATCATGATGTCTTAGGAAGATATCCTTAGGATGTGTGCTAGTGAGTTAAGTATTTTTGTCTTCCATTACTATTTGGAGACATATCAAGCCCCAGAAAACATGAAGTATGATCTAAAACCATATTTCTATAGTTTAAAATTTTGAAAAAATAGAAATGAGATAAAAATATATCTAAGTGAAGATGAAATCAATTTCTAGCATCCTATGAATTAATAAAATCATTATAAAAATACAAGATCTTAGAAAACATACATAAAATAATCAAATTTGACACATAGACATTTCATCAAGTAGTTTATGAATATTTAAAGCTAATCAAATCAAACTTGCACATAACCAAAATGTAAAAGATAAAAAAAAAGGAAATAAATTTACCAAAATTCACCTACTTGAGTAATAGCATTATAGCTTAAAACCTTTGCATGACCAAAATCTCCGAAATATTATCTAAATCCTAAAAAAAAAAAACTAAAGATTAATGATGGAATCTATGCAAATCCTAAAATGATATTTGAAATAAAGCACATTTCAAGTTCTTGGATGATAGTGTATGTCTAAATCTTTCTTCTCTCGAAATCAGAAAGGTCTTTCTCTTTGGATCTATCTCTTGTATGTCAATAATGCAAATGGATAATTTTTAATAAAAGGATTGTTAGGTATTTATGCTCGCAAGGTTATATCATGGTTTGAAAAAAGGATAATTTTATTGAAAAACCCAAATTTAAAAGAAAATAAAACTAATTTTAATTTCTAAAATTAATAAAAATAATATTTTAACATGTTTTTTACATCTAACACTAGCCTAATAGGATACCCCCTTATGGGCCTACTAATAGCTATGTCTATGAGCAATACTAATGACAAGGTAGAGTAGGTTCACTTCTATTAATATAACATTCAATTACCACTAAATATAGATATTATAAAAGATAATTCAATATGCTAGAAAACAAGAAAACTAGCTATCTTCAATTATTGAAATAGAATATTACAATAGGATGGTTTCACAACCCATAAACATTCACCAATTACTCACAACACTCAAATGACATTGTAGAGCATGAGGCCCTACAATCACATGATGATTATTCTCAATGCAAGTCATAACCTAAATAGGTTCTATCCCATAACTTAGGATTAAGATCTCAACACACAATAAAAAAATACATGAGCATTACAAGCCAAACATAGATACATACAATTGACCTTAAGCTACAATTACAATCATGCACTCACATAATATGCTCTCATAACATCTCTTACCAACCTCATCAACTCATCATAATCTTGCTCCAAAAAAGGATAAAACAAATATAATATTCATTATAAAACTAAGATTAGAAACCTAAAAACATTTCTCCAAAGTTTAAACTTAAAGATGTATAGCTATTTCCATCTTTTTCTCCTCTTGCTTGGCTATTTTCCAATTTGGAATGGTCAATTTAGAAGTTTCCTAGCTATATCAGTCATCTATGACCTTTTCTAGGACATCTTGCTATTAAACATTACTTTTAGGAGAGATGTCTTTATCTAATTGGAGACATCTCCCTAAAAGCTTAAATGTCTCCCCAATAATGGAGACATCTCTTGTTTGGGAAAGATGTATCCTAATAGGATGAGATGTCTTCTCATCCTACCAGATGTATTCTTTAAACTCCCAACTCTCAATAAAGATGTCTTTCTAGTCTCCAAGATATCTTCCTAGATCCAAAAACCTACAAAAATAATTTTTAGGATAGAGAAAGGAAAATAAAAATAGATGTTCCTATGATGGCTCTCCTATCCTTCTAAAGTAAACTCATGTGAACAAAGGATTACAGGTAGATGTAATTCACCACTTGGAAAGTTTGATCTCATAGATCCATACAACATTATTTTCATATTAATCCTCATAATTAACTAAGTACTCATGTCTCTTCAATCCCTAAGTACTTAAAGCATCCCTTCACTTGAGTATGATTACCTTCTTCTTCACTAAAGGCTTAGACTAATCAATAGCCCCCTTTAACTCATCGATGCTACCCTATATGGTTTTCTCATCAAGTAGTCCATGGTAATGCAAAAGATCTACAAAATTATATACAAAAGAGATACCATCATCATTTGGTAAATCAATCTCAAAAGCATTATCATTAATTTTAGTATTTATGTTGAAAGGATCAATCTTCTTGATTTTTAAGTTAGATAAGTTGACACCTCTCAGTCTCTTATTCTTCAAGTGGATCAAAACCAAGTCACCAATAGCAAAATTAGGCTTTCTTTTTCTCTCATTCCTCTTGAGGATACTTTTGTCAACCTTTTTCTTTAGATTTCCCTTCACTTGTACATGAAGATGTCCTAGCATTTGTAAAAAATTAGCACCAAGTTAAGCTTCTCCCTCAAAACTCTTTAAATTATACTCTATCTTAGGATAAAATCATAAATCACCTCAAATGGGATTTTACCAATGATAATATGAAAAGTATTATTATATAGAAATTTAGCATGATAGGAAATTTTCCCAGCAATTAAGCTATTTATCACATAAACATTATAAAATGTTCATTAATGATTTATTCACTACTTTTATTTAGCCATCAGATTGTAGATGATATGCAATAGAAAAATTCAACTTTATTCCTAAAAGTTTCCAAAAGTCTATCACCAACAATATTCTAAGGAATTCCATGCAACTTCACAACATGCTATAAAAACAAATTTGCAACATGAGAAGCATCACTCACCTTTTTTTATGCAATGAAGTATGCCATCTTGGAGAACCTTTTTACTATAACAAAAATAACATCATTCCCATTTTTGATTTTTGGAATATCACTCACAAAATCCATTGACATACTTTTCCATGGACCATTGGAAATCAACAAAGGCATATAATGTCCATCCATTCCTTTACCTTCTTTTAATTTATGAATTTCAAATACCCTTTCACAAATTTTGAAATTTTTGTTATCATCCATGGTCAACAATAGTACCTACCTACAAGCTATAATGTTTTACCCGTATCCATATGACCTTCCATGCCATAAAAATGTTTTTCTAAGAAACTTTTCTTCCTAAAATCATAATTAGGAATACATACCTTTCCTATTTTAAATAAAAATTCATCTTAAATATGATAGTTCCTCCATTGGTACATCCTATTTAAAAATAGTTCCTTGAGGTTTCTCCAAACTAACTCAAAATCTAAATCATGCTTATACAAATCAAGAAAATAATCCATACCTTCAACAAGAACCATGTTGAAATTCACCACATGCACCTTGGATAATACATCAACCATCACATTGGATTTTTCAATTTTATGCTTAAGCACAAAAGTGAACTTTTGTAACTATGTAACCCACTTCATGTATTTAGCACTCAAATTATTTTTGGAATTTAGAAACCAAAGTGCTATATGATCCATCATCAAGGTGAATTTCTTGGGCAACAAGTAATGTCTCAAATGCTTGATTACATGAAGAATAGCATACAACTTCTTAAATACACTATATTCTGGCCTTAACTCATTCAAATTTAATTAAACGATAGTAATAGAACTTCCTTCTTGTGAAATTAACCCATTAATAAAAAATCCACTTGCATTCACCTCTACATGAAAATCCTTATGAGAATATGAAATTATAAGCACAAGTTCACTGGTATTTTTTTTCATTAAGTTAAAGCTTCTTTGGCTTTTTTCACTCCACCTAAAATCTTTATAATCTTTAGAAAAACAAACATAGGCAAAGAAATACCATTGAATTTTTTGATAAAAATTTGATAAAAACCTACTAAACCAAAGAATATTCTTACCTACCCAACATTCTTAGGAGTTGGCTAATCTCTAATTGCCCTCACCTTGATAGCTTCTATCATAATCTGGTTTTTAGAAATAACATATCCCCCAAGTATGTGATTTCCCTCTTGAAGAAATGGATTTTCTTTACATTGATCACCAAATATGCCTCCTCTTATTTCATATATACTCTACGCAAGAGTTCCAAGTACTCCTCCTTATTAGAGTTGTATACCAAAATATCATCAAAAAGGATAATAGAACAGTTGCTAATTAACTCTTGGAGTACATCATGCATCAACCTCATGAATGTAGAAAGTGCATTTTTGAGCCCAAATGGCATGAACAACCACTTAAACAATTGATTTGGTGTTTTGAAAGTTCTCTTCCATTCATCACTAGGCTTGATTCAAATTTGATGCTAACCACTTTTCAAATCAATTTTCTTAAAAATATATGCATTGTTAAGGACATGAAAGATGTCATCCATCCTTCGCATAGAAAACCTATACCTCATTATTATCATATTCATTGTCCTAGAACCAATGCACATCCTTCATTCATTGCTATCCTTCTTTGGCATAAGCAGTACTAGAACTACATAAGGTAAAATGGATTTCCTCGTTAAGCCATTTGCAAGGAACTCCTCTACTTACCTTTTGAATTCTATCCATTGTTTTGATTCCATATAGTATGCTCTTTCATTTAGAATGGTAACACTAGGGATTAAATCAATTTGATGTTGTACATTTCTCATTGGTGATAATCCATTCAAGTCCCCCTTGAATACATTGGAAAATTGCTTCTTCAAACTTAGCACACCTATAAGAATTTTTACCTACACATCATCATGATTAGAAGAAATACTTCATATAATAAAAAATAAAGAACCAATTTCATCATATTCCTTAATGTCTTCTCTCTCTCCTAGAAGGATTAAGGAAGCATTAAGTGAGCTTTGCTACCTCACTTATTTAACCATCATAGGAATCAATTCATGGATTTCATCAAATCTAGCTACACTCCATACATTTCTTACCTCATAAAATTGAGAATCATTGTTAAAATTCCAAGACCTACCAAAAATTACATCAACAAAATTAATTGGAAGCATATCAAATTTCATCACATCATGAAAAATTTTAATTGTAAACTTCAAAAAACATTATTCTCTCATCTCCTAAGAGTAATTCCTATATAACTAATGTATCTTGTAGGGTCTTAGATAAGGATTACTTATCAAACCCAACATTGAAACTACCCTACATGAAATAACCTTTTCTTGGGCTCCTCTATTAATCAAAATATGAATCCATTCTCCATTAAGAAAACATATAGCCCTAATTTGAAATAATAATTTTCTAGTAGGATGATCTTCCCTATTCACATTTCCCATGAATGCAAAAGAATTTAATTTTGAAACTTCCTTAATCTTGAAAGAATTAGGATTATCTATCTCAAGAGCTTGGTTGGATGTC
Source organism: Gnetum montanum (assembly GCA_015680685.1). Lineage (NCBI taxonomy): Eukaryota > Viridiplantae > Streptophyta > Gnetopsida > Gnetales > Gnetaceae > Gnetum > Gnetum montanum. The sequence goes on from MNCI01008486.1 coordinate 43,364, forward strand.
TATTTTTCTTTAATGGTGTATACATACTTTCCCTTGCTTGCCTTTAGAAGTGGCCATTCCCATTACGTTTATTCTTATTCTTCACATGTAAAGCATTGAATCTTGGATAAGTCACTACCTTGACCCTAGCCTCCCTTTCCTTGGTCCTTCTTAGATTTATCCTTCTCATCCTCCTTTTCTATCTTCTTGTTATGACTATCATCTTTGTCTTCAAATTTGGACTTAGATCCCTTTTAAAATTCAAATCCCTTGTCCTTACTCATTGAAGCTTTTCTACTCTTATTTCTAAAACCATTGAGATGTTTTCTGCCTTAAGAGCTAAATCATAAGTCTCCTTATGAGCTTATGGCTTCATAATCATCTTTTATCACTAATGAGACTATTTAAATTTTCTCCTCAATCTATACTTCATCAAGTTCTAATCCCTAATAGGTTGTCCATTTTGTATTTCATAAGTCTAGGACTCCTTTTTCCATTAATTACAAGTCACACCTTCTAATATAGCTTCATAAATAGGTACCCTTAATTAATTTAGTACCTCTTCCAACTCAAAGTGGTTTTCAAGTGCCTTTATCCAACTTGAAAAATAATTAGTGTCATCTAAATCATTTAAAGTCTTCAATTCTAGAAATAGAAATTTGGTAGCATTTTTAAAGGCTCAAACATGTCTTACTTCATCTCCTCATCAAGCTTACTATGAGAAGACATAGTGGCCACTGATGACGGTCATGGAACTTTGATATGAGGAATTGAATTTTCTCTCATTGGCATCCTTAGTTGATGGGTTGCAGCACTTCCATAGCTAGATTATCCTTCCTCATCAATTCCTCCTCCTAGCTATGAAACTTCTTCACCATCTGAACATGAATGCTCATCATCTCTACATGTCAGAATATGGCTAGGATTAATATTCTTATCTACCTTAGCAATGATCTCATACAACCAAGAACCATCAATTGAAAGGAAAATTTCATGCTCTTCATGTCTTTATTCAAGGCTTGGACCTATTTCTTCTTAGGTGCCATATGAAATCTAACAAAAATCTGTAACCAAAATTTCCAAGAAATAATCAACCTAATGTTCTAATACTAATAACACTAGAGCAGGTTTATTTCTATTAATTTAAACTTAAATTAACACTAAATCTAGATATTACGAAAGACAATTCAATATGCTAGAAAATAAGAAAACTAGCTATCTTCAATTATCAAAGGAGAAGATTACAATAGGGTGGTCCCACAATCCACATGTTGAGTATTGTCCAATGTAGAAATTATTTTCTCCTACTTTGAATATTTCTTCTAAAAAAAGTTTTTTGGGTTAGTAACTTTTTTAATTATTAAATTTTTTTCATCATGTAAGGTACTTTTTGAAAAAAAAAAAAAACATTTCTAGTAGTTAGTGGTTAGTTCTAATGAGTTTAAATCAATCATGCTGAGTTTAATTCCCAGTTGAGTTTGTTTTTCCTTTCCTTATAGAGGTATTTATAAGAGCTACCTTATTATGCTAAAAGCCCATTGTAATTTTTTTTCTAAAATAATGGAATAATTTCTCAATGATTTAATTTTCACATTTTAATTTCTCATTTTTTAAGTTAATTCATAGTATGTTTCATACAATCTCACTAGATTTCACAATATCATAAGTACTTCTTAATTTTAACCATAGAGATTTCATTCCTCCTAGTCCTATCTATTGTGCTCATTCAAACAATTGGTATCAAAGCTTTTAATCCATTCTCATGAATAACAAACAAATCAAAGGCATCCCAAAGTATTCTATTATTTTTGATTACTCTCAAGATTTCACTTATTGGTCATATCTAATAAAATCCATCCTCCAAGGGTATGCAGTATGGGAGTAAGTTGAGCCCATTTTTGTTGTGCCACCATATTCAATGATGAGAGTGCAGACAAAAAAGCTTAAAAGAGATATGAAGACTAATTTATTTTTAAAGATGACTATTTTTGCCAGTGTTTCAAAGGTTTTTGGATCTAGAATCATGATCAAAGATACATCCAAGGCTTGTTGAAACACCTTACAAGAAGAGTACAAAGGCAAGGAAGTAAATCAGAAGTTGAAGGAAATGAAAGATAGGATTGAGTTTAATAATTTAAGAATAATAAGAGAGGAGTCTCTCTCTCATTTATTTGATAGGCTTCACATTATTTTGAAAAATTTAAATAAGTATAATTACAACATCATTATGTAGTAGAAGGTAAATAAGGTGATGCAAGTTCTTCACAACGATTACAGATTCTCCATCTCCATTAAAATTATTGTTCAAAAAAAAGAACTTTCCATATATATAATTAATGAGTTGATTTCAAGTTTAAATTCTTTAGAAGAATTTAAGATTTAATATCAAAATGAGAATGCTTATGTTGTAGCTCGAAGCCCTTTAAGAGGTGGAAGATTCACTAGAGGAAGAGGAGAAAGAGGTAGATTTAACTATTCAAGAGAAAAAAGGTAATAAAATGAAACAAGGCCTTATAATTTCATAGAAGGATTTCAACCAAGAGGTTGAGTCTTTTAGAATTTTTTTTTGGAGGAAGAGAAGGTCCTAGAGTTGGTAGGACAAATTTTGAGCCAAAAGAAGATCAAGATGCACCATCTTCATCAGATCCATGATGCACATTTTGTGTCAAGAGAGGCCATTATGAAGAAAGATGCTGGTAGAAGACTAGTATTAAGAATATCACAACTCAAGATACTCAATAAGGATAAAATCTTGCATCACAAGATAGAGGCAAACAAGTTATAGATTGACAAGATAACTCAAATTTTACAGAATTTACCATGTTTGATCCTTGACAGTGGTTATTTAAACCATGAATTCTCACAAAGAAGATTTTATTAAGTGTAAGTCCAATGGAAACTTGAGCACTTGGTGATGGTGAGTAGATTTACATTGAAGAAATTGGAAATTCTTTATTACTCTCAAAGATAGAGGTCAATTGCATGTCCATGATGTTTTCTATGTTTCCAAATTATCTAATTATTTTCTTTCAATTGGTTAGATGCTAAAATGGGAAATAAGGTTATTTTTAAAGATGATATTTGTACAATTTCAAACTTAATAAAGCTCATATCCAAGCTTCTAAAACTTAAAAATAAAAGCTATTATCTTGGAGCCACTTTTTACAAAATCATGTTAATGAGAAGTTTTCATTTACAACCAAAATTGAAGAGGCAAGATTATGACATTAGATGCTTGGGCATGCCTCCTATAAAAACATTAAGAAGTTAGTTAAATTCAAGGCTAATTTTTGTTTGAAGTTCTTAAATTTTCCTAATGATGTTTGTGAGACATGTCTTAAGGGAAAGAGAAAGGCCTTTTCTCATTCAATTCATATTGAAAATAAGGCACATCCACTAGAGCTTTTGCATATGGATATGGTTAGACCTATGGCCATAGCTACAATAAATGAAGGATGATATTTTTTTTGGTAATTGTTGATGATTTTTCTAGGTATTCTTGGTCATATGTTTTACATTACAAGGATGAAGCATTTCCTATATTTGAGAATTTTTAGAAGCTTGTTGAGAATAGGTTTGGTTTGAGGATTAAGGTAATCAGTTCAAATCATGGTGGTGAATTTGTTTCAAATGAATTCAAAAATTATTATGCTAAATGTGAAATAGATAAAAAAATCACATGTAAGCATTTATCCCAAATCAATGACATAGTAGAAAGAAAGAATGATATCTTACAATATATGTTACGATGTTTATTAAAAGATTTCTCAATAGGTTGATTACTTCATCAAATGGAAAAAATATTCCTTATTAATTAATTTATTATAAGCATCCAAATTTATCTCATTTAAAGGTATTTGGTTGTATTTATTATGTCAAGATTTCATAGCCATTGATAGATAAGTTGGATTATAGAGGCAAAAGATTGTTTTTTGATTATGATTTAAGAACATGTGGATATAAATGTTTTGATCCCATTAATAGTAAGTGTTATTTCTCTAGAAATTTTGTATTTGATTAATCAAAGGCAAATTTTGATGAGTTTCATAAGCTTCATCAAGGTAAGAAGAAAGAGTACAACTCAAGACTTTGGGTGAGAAAAGACCATCCACCTTCTCAAATGTTGGATAGAGAATTTAATAGAAGAATGAAAAGAATTCAAGCCATTGCTCATGTTTCATATGTTTCTCTTACACATGAGCCCTCGAATGTAAATAAGGCTCCTAAATATAAAGTTTTAATTTAAGCCATGAAGAAGGAAATTAGCTCTATTGAGAGAAATAAAACTTGGATGTTGGTGGATAGGCCAAGAGGGAAGAAATTCATTTACAAAAAATGGTTCTTCAAACCAAATACAATGAAGTTGGTAAAATTATTACATACAATGCCAAACTTTTAGCAAGAGGTATTTTTTCAAAACAAGCATGTTGATTATGATGAGATTTTTGCTTCTGTTGCTAGATTTGAAACTACTGATTTTATTGACTTCCATGCTACTCATAAAGATATGAAACTCTATCAAATGGATGTCAATTATACATTTCTTAATGGAAAATTAGAAGATGTAGTTTATATTTATCAACCTGAAGATTTGAAGTTTCAAGAATAAGAAAACAAGATGTGAAAGTTGAATAAAGTTTTGTATGGCCTAAAGTAAGCTCTAATATCTTGGTTTCATATAATTAAATAATTTTTTTCTTAAGAATGATTATAGAAGAGATATGTTTGAGCCTACCTATTACTTTAAACATGAATTTTTTGATTTCATCATTATTTCACTATATGTTGATGACTTGGTTTTTATGACTATGTCTAAAATATTAAATGAGTAATTTAGGCATGATATGAAAGGTGATTTTGAGATGAAGGACATCAAAGTCCTCAAATTATTTTAGAATTTAAATTAATTAGGAAGAAAATTTTTTGAATATGCATCAATTAAATTATGCATAGGCCATCATTGAAAAGTATGGGCTAGAGGAAGCCAAGATTACTTCAACTCTAATTCTTCAAAATATGAAGCTTTGAAGAAAAGATGATAATCCATTGGTTGATCCTTCTTTATACAAAGGTATGATTTATTCATTAAGAATTTTGTGTCATAGCAAGCCTAATTTGGACTATGCAACTTCATTTTTATTAAATCCAAGGCAATGTTCATTTTTTATTAAATCCAAGGCAATGTTCATTTTTATTAAATCCAAGGCAATGTTCATTTTAAGGTTTATGCAAGATCCAAGGCAATTACATCCTAATGCCTTGAATCATTTTTTGAGGTATGTTAAAGGAACAATTGATTTTGACATCAAGTTCATTAATGGAGATGGAAAGTTTTATGTTTTTTCTGATGCTAATTTGGGAGAAGATGTAGATGATTATAAGTCAACTTCTAGTTGCCTTATTTCTAATGTTCCTAATCCTATTTATTGGAAGACAAAGAGACAAACTAGTGTGAGCCTCTCATCATGTGAGGTAGAATTTATTGCTATGGCTGAATGTCTTCAACATGTTTTATGGTTAAAAAAGTTATTTTTTCAATTGGGTTTTGAAGCTAAGCTTCCAATTTCGATGTTGATGAATAATACAACAACAATTCTATTATTGAAGAAGCATATAATTCATAAGAATAGCAAGCACATTGACATCAAATACTACTTTATTAAGCATTAAGTGAAGAAGGACATAATTAAGCCCACACATGTTCAAAGCAGTGATCAATTAGCTGATTTACTAACTAAACCATTGCATGCCTATTGAATTGATGATCTTTTGAATATGATTGATATGTGTAAAGTAGATGATGAGAAGAAATATCTTCAAGTTTCTAATTTATCTATTCTTAAATCAATTTCAATAGTAAAGTAGGGAATGTTGAGTATTGTATAGTGTAGAAATTATTTTCTCCTATTTGGAATATTTTTTAAAAAAAATTATTTGAGTTAGTGACTTTTTAATTATTAAATTTTTTTTATCATGTAAGGTTCTTTTAAAAAAGTAAATTTTTTTTCTAGTAGTTAGTGGATAGTTAAGATAAGTTTAACTTAGTCATGTTGAGTTTAACTCCTAATTGAGTTTGCTTTTCCTTTCCTTATAGAAGTAGTTAAAAGAGCTACCTTTTTATGCTGAAAGCCTATTGTAATGTTTTTTTTTTCTAAAATAATGGAAGAAGATAGTAGTTCTCATATTTTTCAAGTTTTTTCTAGCTTTAATTTTATACAGAGAATTTCTTAATGATTTGATTTTCATAGTTTAATTTCTCAATTATTTCACAATACATTTCACACAATCTGACAAGATTTCACAATATCATAAGCATTTCTCAATTTTAATCACAAACCTATCATTCCTTCTCATCTTATCTGTTATGCTCATTCCAATACCATAAACATTCATCAATCATTCACAATACTAATGTGGACATCAAATAGGCCAATATAACATCTCTCCAATGATGGGATCTTTCTGTGGAGTTTTGGTAGGTTTGGAAGTTATTTGGAACTATTTTGATGAGTTTAGGAGGTTTTGGAGGCTCTGAGGACTTTCTTGGAGATATCTAGAGGTTCTAGGCTCAAAACAAGCATATTTAATTTTGGCCTTAGCAAGTAAGATGTCTACCCTAATAGTTAAATGTCAAAACTGGAGCCAAGATTTCTACACACTCTTAAGACATCTCAAACTAGACATCAAACTTGACTTCAAGACATCTACTCCAACATCTCTATAACTTGGGATAGAGGTCTACTATTTCCTATAGACATCTAATACAAATTGTAACAGACATCAAATTGAATGGTAAAGTAAAGGAAAGATTAAGGGACATGAGGAGGAAGGATATAAATAGATCTATTGGGCCTTCAATTTGGTGAAGAGAGAGAAGAAAGAGAAAGAAAGAGAGTCTATGGAGAGAGAGGTGAGTTGAGAGAGGAGTAGAGAGAGATAGAGTCTTGGCAAGGTAGCTTGATCATCATCCATGTGAATGTGTGTTTTCTTTGATTGGGTGTGTGAGAGTTTGATTTAATCTCATGTTTGTCCTTAGGAATTGTGCTTTCTTTCATATGTAAATTCTGCATTTGAGAAAGAATAAAGCTTTTATTTTCCTTTTCTTATTTATATTTGTTGTTTTGTAACTTTGAGAGATCTTGGATTGTGGAATCCATGGGAGCTCCTCATAAAATAATCAAATGATATTGTAGATCATAAGGCTCTACAACCACATAATGATTATTCTCAATGCAAGGTATAACCAAAAGAGATTCTCTCCCATAACTCAAGATTGAGAACTTAATACAAAAGTAAGAACACAAGAATACACAGGCCAAGCACACATACATAGTTAACCTTGAGCTATAATTATAATCACATACTCACATAATGTGCTCTCATAACATCTCTTTCTAATCTCATCAACTCATTAGACTCATGCTCCAAAACATGATCAAACACATAATATTTATTGGAAAAACAAGACAATAAACCTAGAGACATTTCCCCCATTCTTAACTTGAAGATCTCTAGTTGTTTCCATCTTTTTCTTCTCTTACTCAATTATTTTCTAATTTGACATAGTCAATTCTAAGGTTTTCTATTTGTACAAATTGTCTTTGGTCTTTTGTCAAACGTCCTGCTATCAAACACCACTTGTAGGATAGACATCTTCTCAATAATAGAGATGTCTCCTATTCGGGAATGATGTTTTCTAACAACATGAGATGTCTTCTCACCCTGCTAGAGGTCTCCTATAGACTCCTAGCTCTCAACCAAGACATCTTTCTAGTCTCCAAGATGTCTTCCCATAGCTTGAGGCCTACAAAAATCATCTGTAGGGCATAGAAAAGGGAATTGAAAGAGGTGTTCCTACACCATATTATCTAAGATTCAAAGATAACTAACCAAGGTAGTATCATGAGACCCTCTAAAAGCATAAACCAAAAATAAATTAAAAACTAAAGCAAAAATTATTTATTCATAAAATAGTAATATTAGTCATTAAAGTAACCCAAATACAAAATAATGAAGCATAAAACAAAGTTGATGTAGTACCCCATGTGTCAATGATTCATCCAATACCTAATACTTGCTAACTTAAATATGAAAAATAAAAGATAAAAGTATTTTCAAAATATTAAAGGTATCTAAAAAGGTAATTACAAGGCACATATCTCAACCAGTTTAAAACACAATCATAATCAAATTAGAAAAATGGTTTTAACACAAAACATAAGCTTAACAATAAGGAATTAGAGATTCAAATTACAAACATATCAAGGGGTAAGATTATCTAAGATTAGGTGCTACAAGTAATTACACTTTTCATATTGCTAATATATTATTTTATCATGTTGTTAAATTAAATGACATTCTATTGGATATTGGTAATGATAGGAGTACAATGTTTACAAGTGATTTTTGGAGATCACTTTGGAAATTATTAGAAGCTAAGTTTTCTTTCTATGACCTATCATCCTCAAATTGATGGGAAAATTAAGCTTGTTATTAGACCTTGATGAAACACAGTTTGTTGTGATGATTGGGCCTCGTTGATTGGGCCCCATCAACGTAGTCTACTACATTGACTAGGCCCCGTCAACATAGTCTATTGCATCGATGTGGCCCCACGAATGTAGAGGTCTATCTTGGCCTATAAATACATGCTCAGTAGCAACATTAATGACATAAAATTTCATAGTAGTTGTAGAGATATTACAGTTTGTTTAGTTGAAAGTTAAAATATTTTTCTAGAGTTCCCGTAGTAGGAATCGTTAAGTGTATGGATCTTTATTCGACCATTATTGTACCTAAGCACGACAATGTGTGCAGAAATAAAGATGAACTTCTTAATAAACCTTATAGAATTTTGGATAATTTAAATGTTTCATTTATGCATTTAATATTTTTAGTTATTTATTCAATATTTTTTAATAATTAAGTGAATTAAGCTAATTAAGCAAGATAAGCTAAATAGATTAAATACATAAGTATGAACACTTCGAATGTAGCATGTTTTCTCTTGGTAATACTAGCAACAAAGAGGAGGAGAGCCTAATCTCTAATCAGTTTCTAGATGAACTTCTCTTTACAAGAGAAATAAATGACTAAGTTCCCATAGAAACAAAATGGTATGATGACATCCTCACTTACTTTCTTACTCAAGAGATGCCACAAGATCTAGACTTTAGGAAGAAGCAATACAAATAATTCATGGAAATCAATGGACACCTTTACAAGGTATGCATTGATGGCCTAATTCGTTGGGGTGTCCTTGATGAAGATCAATTGCACGTTTCCCATGATGCTCCTGAAGGATCTTACAGAGGCCACTATGCAAAGAGACTCATGACCATAAAAATCCTGATGGTAGGATACTATTGGCCTACAATACTTAAGGATGTCCACTAATTTGTCCAATCTTATGAACAATGTCAATGAGATGGTGGAATGAATATTCACATGAAAGGCCTTCAATAGTGGATTCAACCACTGAAGCCCTTTGACATATCCAGCATTAACTTCATGGGTCCCATCACACCCATGTTCAATGAAAAGGCATATATCATCCAACTTATCTATCATAGTAATCAACTATTGGGTAGAGGTAGTAGTCATTACTGAATATAGCATCCACTACTACTAGATTTGTATAAAAAAATGTTGTAAACAGGCTTGGGGTGTCACATGCACTAATTTCTAACAATGGAACTCATTTCAAAGGTGCCACTTTTAGAAAATTAATGTAACACTTGGGGGTTGAACATAAATTAATGATACCTTATCACCCCCAAGCCAACGGTCAAGTAGACTTAACTAACAAGGAGATCATAAAGATCTTAACAAGGATCATAAGCAAATATAGGAAATATTGGAGCACAAAACTCAATGATTCCCTAGGGGCATATCGCTTAATATGGAAATTTCCAATTGGCTACTCTTCCTACAAGCTAGTGTATGGAAAACTTTTAATGCTCTTTATTCAATCCAAGCTCTATACACTCTCAACAGCCTGTTATCTAAATCTTGACCTAAGTCTAGCAAAAAAAGGAAGACGAATCAACCTCAATGTGCTAGATGAAAACCAATTGATGGTCTTATTTTCAAATGAGGTGCACAAGGCATTCAACAAGCAACGTCATGACCTCAACATACAGAAAGTGAAATTTCAACTAGAAGATAAGGTTCTCTACTAGAACCCCACACATGTACCCTAGTAGAAAAAGTTTCAAACATTGTGGAAAGGACCTTATATTATTGATCAAACATTTTCCTCTAGGGCCATGTTAATCTACAAACTTGAAAGCCCAAATAGAAATTAGTTGGTCAACATTCAATAAGAAAAACCTTTCCTCAAACCAAGACAAGCCATTACAACTACTACCTCAATAGATGGACAACCATGCTCTATTTTCTAGATCTCCTCTATTCAACATAGTCATGGGGGAGATAGCCATTCATGCTAGCCATCCACATGGCTATTTAGTCTTTTATTTTCTATTTTACACATTTTTCTTTTACACTTTGTTGATTTTTACCTTTCTGTTTAGTTTTTCATTCTATTGATTTTCTCAATTTTTGTTTTACAACATTGTTAGCATGTTTTACCTTTATTAATTAAGTTTACATTTGTTTATATTTTACTTTATTTTATTTTTTTCAAGTGTGAATTTTCATTATTTCTACTAATAAAAGAGCTTTATTACTACAAGACACAGTGCCACTGTTATTATTTACTAATGATGATTTGTGCTTAATGTTGTGATTATTAATGTATGGTTTCTATTTTTGAATTATGATGTCTAATGACTATGACATGGTTTATTTTTCATGAACAAGTAGTGAGTCCACATCATCCACCCATCTAATAAACTCTATGGTTTTCCTTGTTTTGGGAGTTTATGGGAACCTTCCATTAAAAGAGAAATTTTAACAATTAGTAACCTTGGTAGTTTTGGAATTGGAAAGGATTCCAAGGATTGTAGAGGGTGTGACTTTCAGGGGACTCAATACTCTTTGTACTCTTCTACTTACTTGAGTGCTTTGATATTTTTCATGAACTTCTTACCATTCCAATCTAACCACTCATAGGAAGTTAAATAAAGTCTTTGCATGGTGTGGTTCCCATCCAAAAATGCAAAAAATAAAAAAAGAACACAACAAAAACATAAACAAATTCAAAAAAAAAAACAAACAAACATGATAGGAATTCAAAGCACACCCCTTAGATAGATAGGTAAACAAGCTAAAAGCATTAGTTATGGGACTAGAAAGACATGTTACTCATGCCTGAAAGTCCCCTCTAACTCAGGCCCTCTCTCTCTCTCTCACTTCTTACTTCTCTCCTCTTCTCTTTACGGAACAATGGTTGTTTTGTTGGAATACTCTTGTGTCTTGAGTGGGTTGATCAATCTTAGAGTGGTGATTGGAAGTCACTAATAGAGGTTGATTTTGGTTTGGACTAAGGATGGAACTTCTTAGGCTATTTTAAACACATATTCTACAAGGGACTTCTTACGACCTCAATTCAAGATTCCATGCCACCTTCTTAGTAATTCATCAATGCTACCATAACTCACCTCACTACTGATTTCTATGTTATTTTTGATGTCTTAGTCTGATGTGTTAGAATTCTTAGATAGATTCTTTTTGGGTGGTCCTTAACTTTTCATGAACATTAATCAAATATGGGGTTCATGGACTCCTTATTTGAGGTTATGAAAGGGCAACAAAGGCATGTTCCTACTATGGGGAGGACCCACTTGCATATCTCTTGGTTCGGTTAGTTAAGTCCCTAACCTTTGACATTGCTACAATCCTATCTTTCACATATTCCATTGTGTAAATCACTTTGTGCTCTTTGAATCCACTTTATCCATTTTTCTTAATTTTTCCTCTTCTTGCATTTTCATCATGTTCATGGCTATTTGGGCTTCCATTTGACCCTAATTTTTTTCATAATCTCCTTGTAATTTTCAAGTTTTGACTTGGTCAATGATGGTCAATAGTTGCATCAACAATGCCTTACCACATCAACTGGGCCTTGTCGATGAGGCCCCATCAACGTAATGCAAAAATAGTATAAAAAACACCAAACACTTTGGATTTTTCACATTTGGCACATAATGCCCAATGAGTTTTTGCAATTTTTAGAGCCTAAAACCTTCCTAGGCCTACAACTCTTGCACCATTTATCCAAATCACCTTGTTATTCAATCTTGCACTTACCAGAGATAAGCTTTTAGTCATGGGGGTAGCAAACCTCAAGGTTTTGATAATAATTTTTCAAAACTTGTCCTAACTCCCCCAAAGGGTTACGATATAAAATGCTATTAAATCATTAATTTTTGAGAATTTAACCCTTGAAAAAAATTTAGTAAACCAAGGATTAAATTAAAAATTAAAAACTAAATACTTAATCTATCCAGCCATAATCACACCTTAGCCATGAGTAACCTTCATATGAGACAAGGTATTCTAGTCATTTTTAGTTACATAATATTTGCTAATTTATTGTTATGTGTGATTATAGATGGCACCTAGACCAAAGATATCGCATGAGAAAGAACCATCACAACCATGGGAGAAATGACCTAGAGGAGGAAGAGTCCAATAAGAACATGGCCAAGAACAAGCTAAGGAAACCCACACAACAAGACCTTTCAAAGATGAGATCAAGGTGGAATCTATCCAATAGATTCTCAAAGAAGAAGCTACATCTAAATACTTGTAGTAAGGAAAGGTGCCAAGCTCTGTACCCAGACTAGAGGCAACAATTACACAAGCCTACCTCAACAAATCAAGAACTATGAAATTCAACGCTTAGTTCTTCAAGAGCTAAACTTTAGGTTGTTCCTTGAAAGGGGTACAAAAGATGTCAAATCTCAACTATAAGCTTCTCCCATGTGACTAATCATCACTTCTAGTGAAGAGTGGTACGTGGAAGAAACACATCACTTTTGGAATAATAAAAGAGCAAATGCCACTATGAAAATCAAGGATATCCAAGTTTCATACTTAGTAGAAGCCATTGCATAGGCCCTTGGGTTGCCTAACATAGGAACATAGTTGGTAGATTTATCCATGCAAGTTGATCCCAGAGTAAAGAAGGAGTGGAGTTAGTAGTGTTATGGGGTTAATGACAAGGAGTTTGTCACGCTCACACTGGTAGAGTGAGCTTATTTTAAGATAGTGACCTACCACCTCAATCCAATGGTGAGGCCTAGTACGGTAATATCCTTCTCTGACTAAGCATGTGCTACTCTAAGTGAAACATTTCTAGCAAACCTTCCACAACTAATCTATCTAGAGATAGAGAAGCACTTCAAGGAGAATAAACATGGAAGGAAAACCCTGCCCTTTCCCTACTTTATTAGAAAATTATACAAAAGGGTTGGGATAGTCTACTATGCAAATGATACACTCAGACATGCTCCTAATGCTTCATGGGATGAGATGATGGAGGATAAGATGCCTACCACATCCATAGAAGAGAAGCAACAACGATCACCTCCACCAACTACTCATTAGAAACTATCAAAGGCCTACACTATAGTTGAGCACATGTGAAAAATCTAGGAGTAGCTCTTGCAATAGTAGGAATATTAGGTAGAAACTAGTGTTGGAGACCCATCTATGTACAGATTGGTCATGATTCACCTCAAAGAACTGGCTCATGTAATTAGCCAAATGGAGAGAGGTGGATCAATGCTATCTACCCAACAAATGTAGTTGCCTACAAGGTCAAATCCAAGTGCCTAGGAGGTGATAGTGTCTCTCTTTTAGTGTCATCTATTGCCATAAATCTTTAGAAATGTTGCTTTCATTTTGATGAATCATGGTTTTCCAGGCCCCAATATCGGATCCTCGATATCAAGTACATGATATCGTAGCTTTGATAATGATATCGAATATACGATATTATGATTCCTATGTAGGCCTATAAATACAACATTCGGGTGCACAGGAAAAGAGGATTTTGTAAGTCTAAGGGTAGAGTCTTTTTGTCAGTTTTTAGTTAATTTCAGTTCTTTCCCAGTGCATGCCCATAGTGTGGTGATTGTAATTATATGGGACCTTTGTTCAAGTGTAACGTACTTGGACACACACATGATCAGCAATAAAGATTAAGATTACCCTATCATTGGAACATTCACTTAGCTTTTAATTACCTTAATTGTTAATTATTTATTGTTGTCTTTTTTAGTTCATATTTCCTTTATTATCATTTACACTTTGTATTGATTAACACAGAATGAGTACGACTTTATCATAAACATTTAAGTCTAACTACTTGGTTACCCAGTAGTGTATCTATGAGTGCTCATGTAATGTGCACTTGGTAATCCCAAAAGTAGTACATGAGGTCCAAGATGTGTACAGATGATTAAGGATGGATGCTCATTGCACTTAGGGTTAGCATATATTTCATTTTCCATTGTTCATTAGCTTAATTAAGATTGTTCCCCATTGTCTCTAGGAGTAGCGTTAGTTTAGAATCCAGTTATTCACCTTACTCTAGACTAAACCATACGTGACAAAGCAAATACTAGTCTAGGTGGAAAAACATTGAACTACGATCAATGTGTAACTATCTAGATACCACAACTAGTCCATCGACAAAGTTAAACTAGATTGTGCATATGTGGTTGTATTCATATGGTTGAGTGTAGGGGTACCTAGCTACTCATCATTGGTGCCATTGCTAGGGATGGTGCTAGTTATTTAGATTAGTTACATCATCCAAGATTACTATAATGAATCCTTGATGATATATCTTTTAAAAAGAACATAATTGCAAATAAGTCACACACAATTCACAACAATGTCTCTCTCACAAGACTATGATAACATAACAACTAGCAAGGTAATTCATTGGAGAACCAATGAAATATATGATGATGAAGATGAAGTTTGGAGTACTTAATCTTATGAAGGGATCTCCTATGTTCATGAACACCCCAATGGTACTCAAGGACTCTTGTCATCCAACTCTAACACCTCTAGTGAGGATGGGACATCCCATAGAACGAGGTGTCTTGTAAGGCCTAGGACCTTCTCAATGGTTAATAGGAATTTATCTAGGGATGATTGGGAGACTTACAAAAGTCATGAAGAATCTTCCAGTTCTTTCTCTTCCTCTACTCCTTCAATGTTAGGTCATGACATGGATGACCATCTCTCAAGGGGGTGATTTAGAAATAAAAATTAACCCCACGAGCAAAGTTAGGAATGCTAACATGAATAAAGACAACAGTGTCCCAACTCCAAAATTCATAACCTACCTAGTGATGATGAACCTCTGCTGGCCACTAAGAGCCTAATGCATATGCAAGAGGCTGTTCAAATATCCTGTAGACATCACAAGGAAAGCCATCTACCCAGACTTGATTTAAATAATTTTCCCCAAGTTTTCAGGAGGCTATGATTTAGATCCGCAACATCATTTACAAGCCTTTCATGATTCTTTTGTATGGAACAATATTGAAAATGGATGGAAAAGACTTAATCTCTTTCCTATGACATTCATTAGCCAAGAAAAAGTATGGTATAGGTCTTTAAAGCTAAAATCAATTCTTAGTTGGCCGACAATGGTAGAACTCTTCACTAAAAGATATTAGACCTATGCAAGAGTCTGAACCTTGAGGAGACAAATCTAAGAGTGGAAAGAATGGCAACATGAACCCTGGGACATGGCCTTAGAAAGATATTATTCATTGTTAAATAATTGCCTAGGCCATGGGTTTTCCAAGGAAAGGCTACTGTATCACATCATGGATGGGCTTCGTAATGAAACAAGGGAGACCCTACCATAAAAGAAAATAAAAAAGACTTCTAAAAAAAGAATCATCACCTAGAACTATAGTGTTCATCCCACTAGGTAGGTCCTTGGATGGTTGGTAAAATACAAAAGACTTTAAAAAACATAAAAATGATCAAGAAAATAAAATTGATTAAGACATGGAGGATATTTTAAATAGTTAAAAAAATTTAAGAAATGAGAAAATACAATCAAATGTAAAAATAATAAGAAATAGAAAAAGATTCAAAAAATGAAAAAGCTACAACTCACAATTCCTTTAATTAAGATTATTTTCTCCATGACTATGGCTATAGGCAAAGGTTTGGAAAATGAATCATGTAGGAAACTAATGAGCTATTTTGTAGGTTCCATGCATATGTTAGATGGAGGGCACTACAATTACTCTATGGTTATGATTTAAATGATAAAAATACACATTCACATGTTTCAAAATAAAACATAAAATACATACAAACAAAATAAAATTTTAAACTCACATACCTACTTATATTAACCTAAGATAAAAAGAGAAGGCTAACATACTATCCTAATAATATTAAGACAAAGGATAAGAAAAAATTTAAAGCAACAACCTCATCATCATAGCCTTCTTCTAATAAATGAGATTAGCTACATAAGTTTTTTTTGGCCATTTACTTATATAATGAGCTAGATCTTTGTTTATTTGCAATTTCTTTGAATCATACTTAATCCATTTTATGTAGTTGACCCCATTTTTTTGGGATAACGCTAAGATGATGATGAAGATCTTTAATCATTTTTATATAATATATTTTTTTAGTATTTCTTTTAGAGACTTTTATTGAGTAGTAATATGTAACAATGGTTTTATAGGCTGCCTATCTAAGACACCATACTAATCTCTAAAATTGAAGCAATCACAAGTCTTCCTTTAGTGTCTATGATGTACAATTTATGTCTCTTAATAACATTCAATGTCCATTTAAGCATTTTCAATACTAAAAGGTTACATAAAGCAAAATAAAAATTAAGTTCATTACCCACATTATTTTTCAACTAAGATAAAAGCATCTAACATACTAACAAATATCAAGAAGGTGAAGCACAAGAAAAAATATATCACTACTATTAAATAATATCTCAAAAGAATTAGTTTGGGGGGAGAGGGAATGTTGGACCAAAAAAATGAATAATAATATTAAAAAATTATAGTATATAAGATCAACCAAGACAAAGTCTAAAGAAAAAGTCCAATAGTCTTGGAGATGTCTTTTTAAGTTTTCATCCTTACAATCAATCTTAAAAAGCCCTCCCTTTGGGTAGGAAATGGATTGGGCTTTGCCCTTGTTTATAAGTATCCTTATAAGTTTTTACTTCTTACTAAAGTATTTCTTATAAAGAGAAGGAGAAAAATATCTCTAAAGAAAAAAGAAAACATTAATTAGATATAATAAACAAATAACAACAAAATTTGAAAGCTTCCTATCCTTAAGCCTTCTTACAAAAGGAAATTAATGTTACAAGAGAAAAATTAATTGTTTAGCTTTTACTAAAATCTTTTTTGCTTGAAGTTGTGATTGAAAAGCAACATCTTTGAGAATTTAAATTTAACTCCTTTATAATATTTAACTTTTGAAGAAAGATTATAGTTAAGCTTTCAAATAGAATAGAAAATAAGTAATTGAAGATACTTTTAAATGCAAAGAAAGGAAGTAGATAAAGTAAATTAATCATCAAGAATAATATCATTGATGCTTGATAGAAAGTTATAAATTTTTATGCCTATTTCCAAGCATGTTGTACAACATGATACTAAAAGCCCATGAGAAAATGAGTTGTCACTTCCATAAAGAAGACATTGAGAATAAATATTTTCCATATGTTTAAGATAAGTGATAGTAGTAATTATCCAAATCTTTTTCATTTTCCTCATTCAAAAGTGTAGTGACAATTAAATTTTTTAAGACTTATTAATTTGATATGAATAAAATCATTTTTTGGAACAATCTCATAGGAAACTTTAGATTTAAAAGGATAGATATGTCATTCTTTCAAAAAAAATCTAAAAAAGCTTGTACAAATTATTATCAACTTTAAATAAATTATCAAGATTAAAAAATAATTTTTCAAAATATTTTCTCTTTCTATTTATGATTCAAATGCTAGAAGCCTCCTTCCATGTAATCCATCTATCATGTATACATAGATAGGAATTTGTAGTGATAGGAAATTTGCTCCATGTGTTACACAATTTAGATGAATTGGTAGTTCTAGAACTTTTATTAAAAGGATGCCACCATGGGTTGATTTTCTTTTACATATCTTCTAAAATTGTAACATGATTATAATTATAATACTAATTAAGCTTACACCATGACTTTTGAAGTTGTCTAAGAACTAGAAAACTAGGAATAGAAATGACCTAAGGAATAAGAAGATAGTGAAGAAAGTTATTAAAAAACTAGCTATTATAAATTTTTGTGGGGTTCTCTTGCATAAGTCTATTTCTTAAAAGGAGCATCCAAACATCATCTCTATTAGTGTACTTTGCAATCTATTTTGCTAGAAGAGAAACACTTTGTTTATAAAAATTCATTAGATGAAGACCTCCATTTTTCTTACTACTAGTGATAATATTCTAAGAAATTCTATAAAGCCTTTTTTATGTTCCTTAGTAGATCAAAGAAACTAACAAATAATATGATCGATTCTATGATAAATTTTTTTTTGAGGGAGATCAATAAATAAAGTAATAAATATGAGTATATTGAAGCATCTACTGAATAACTAAAACTTTGCCAAGAAGGGTGAGCATTCTCCTTTCTATTTATTAAGCTTATTTTCAATTTTATCAATCAAATAATTCCACAAAATATTTAGATCAAACTCAGATGAAAAATATATTCCAAAAATTTTGAAGACATAATCTTTTTAAAGGTTTTCAAGTCTTGAGAGTAATCCACTCATCAATATTATCATTATAATAAATAGTAAATTTTTTAGTAACTAATTTGAGAGATAGATAGAATACAATCATCCTCCACTTTAGCTAATAGAATATTTATATGTTGTAGAGAATTATTAATCATAAACAAGAATCGTTTTCAAAGTGCATGTTAAGAAATTACATACATTGATCATCAATTGAAATTCACTTAAATCATATTTCATTGCAAATCATAATGCAAATGATGCAAAAGAAAATTTTTAGCAATAATAAAAAGATAGAGACCTAGAGGACAACCTTGACAAACTAATCATTGAAGAGAAAAGGAGCAACTCAATTCAAAATTTATAATAACTTGAGTATTAACATTAGTGACTAGGATATAAATAAGACGAATAAAATTATTAGTAAATCCTAGCTTATAGAGACAAGAAATAATGAAATTGTATTCAATCCTATCATAAGCTTTAGCATAATCTAATTTAATAAAATCAATATCTTGGTTAGTATTAAAAGACTATTACATTCTCTTTCAAGGTACAATAAAATTATCTAATATGTGTCTACTTTTAATAGTACTTATCTATTTAGGTTTGATGATATCCTCTATAACCTTTTAAATTGGGAAAACCATGTATTTAGTTGAAATTTTATAAATATTTTTTAAAATAATAATAAGCCTCTAATTACCAATACATTTAATATTTTCATTATTAGGAAGAAGATGAATTATACCTTTATTAATATTTTTACTAAAGAAAGTTTTTAATAGATTCTTTAAAAACAAAAAAGAGATCATGTACAATAATTTTCCAACATGTCACATTTTAAAATTTACGATAGTTAAATTTATGAAATCACTTAAGAGGCATGATTATATTCTTTAGAAATTTGTATATTCTATATGTAAAACCCTCATGCATATCCAAACCAATTGTTGGCTTACATTATGGCTAGCATCAACCATGTAGTTTTCCTAGGTTCTATTTCCTTACTACCATCCTAGACAAGGTGTATTCGTAACTACAATGTGACTAGATTGATGGGAGAACTCTGAAGTCAACCTAGATGATCCATAAGTCATTTCCATGCCATTTTTCTATTGCAAATCATGTTGTCAATGAACCCTACTAATACTAAATGTAATGCTCCTAGGTTAAAGACAAACTCAATTTAAATCACCAATTAGCCAATATTAATAGTCGATTTTCATTGATGAATCCTATTGATATTTCTTGTAATGCTCCTAGATTAATGATCCAACTCTGAAGTCAACATAGATGATTAACCAACCTATATAAATAGTTTGAACATTATGTCCCTAGCTTTCAACATGTTGAACATGTGTAGACATACCCAAAATATACACTAGCCATTGTCAAATGAAGATTCCATTTTCATTGGATGGTATTACCACTACACTATTTTGAAAAATGTAGAGGAGTTCTATTGTAATGCACAAAGACATTGTTACTACTATCGCTAGGAGAAGAATGTGTTGCAAGAGAAAGGAAAATAGGACATGCAAACTTACCACAAATGATGAATTATGTATTGATCAAGAATTGGGTTAGATCAAAGACACATACAATATGATTAGTTCATTAATGAAAACCATTACAAATGAGGTTATGTACAAGAAGGTACAATAGTATCAAAATTGATGAAATTAAGAATATTTTCTCTAACTTAAGAGATTAGATAAGATCCATGCTTCATCAAGTAAGAATAGATTTAGATCTAGAAACCTTTAAAAGACTCATCAAACATATCCATGAGCATGAGAGAGAGAGAGAGAGAGAGAGAGAGATAATTCATGCTAAGAGGGGGGATGTTCAAACCTAAAAAATTCAAATGTAAGTACATCCCAAGTTCAATTAAAACTTTATATAACTTATCTTTTTTACTAGAATTGAATCTATCACTTGGAGTTTCTAAATCAAGTGTCTTACCACTAGGCTAACACCTCATTATTATAATTCATGGTAAGAGAGTCACTGTTTCCTAGTATTCATAGGCATAAGAGGTAAGGTTTGATATTTCTAAGAATAAAAAATTAATAATCATTTTTTGAAAATTGGATAAAATCTATCTATCAAAAGGGTTCAATGGTCCACCAATGGATTAGGTCACTAAGATAGCATAAGAATACGCCCACATGCCCAAAAATGGGTTTTAAGATAAAATAAAAAAAAACTAAAATAAACCCCAAATATCTATTTGGCATGTCTCATAATCATATTCTTACATTATTCTAAAACTAGATAACATAAAAATATTAATTAAATAAAATATAATAGGGGGAAGTTAAACACATTAAATAAAATATAATAACACTAATAAAATACCAGTAATGA
>MNCI01008489.1:0-18565 GCA_015680685.1 Gnetum montanum
CACAAGTCCAACACTGTGGTGCATCCTTATCTTCGAACCCAATGCTTCGTGTTACTTCATCAAGGCCACCAATTAACACTCCAACAACCATACAGCCCAATGAATATAGCCATGGAGGATGACATCCTGATCCTTGCATACCATCTAATAGTCCTAATTATCATAATGGGTCAACTCATTATCCGGAAGCTACATCTTGTAAATTGCCCCACTATGTTTACTATAATCAAGTGTGTGAACCCCAATGGGGTAAGTATGACCAAGTTCCAATATTTCCAACATGCAAGGATCCTCATCTTTCAACTATTAATCCTCACCATGCTCAAATGTTTAGTTATGGGGGATATCCCCCATTCTAAATAATAAGCAGGGTTAATAAATATTTTTCATTTTCTTTAATTTTACAACTTTTTGTTTTCCAGTTTTTCATTTTTTCAAATTCTTGTTTTATCTTTTTATCTTTTTACGTTTTTATAAGTAACCTCATCTATGAATAAAACACTCATGTGGCTCACTGGTTGAGGTGTGTTCTATGTTATTGAGTCTCGAGTGATCAATTATTTGGATAGTGAACCCATCACATCCACTCATCCATTCTACAATAAGAGGTTCTGTTTGAGGGTATAGTGATATTCTTGACATTCTTAAAACTTAAAATTAATTTCATGTTCATTGTACCCAGAATGAAGAAGGATGGACCAAGAGGAAATGATTAGGGTGTGACATCAAGGGGACTTGTGGATTATTTTTGGTAACATCTGTACGAGTTATCATGCAACATGGTTGTACTAAGATCCTTGTAGATCCAACACAAAATGGGAGTAAGAGTAATCAAAAGGTACTCAAATATCCAATGGTGTTCTAGGGGGTCCCACTGGAAAGACGTGCACCCATGCTTGAAGGTTGGTGGCTTCTCTAGATTCATTCATTCAAAAATAAGAAGAAAAAAATAAAATAAAAAGGAATGTGCCACAAAGCAAAAATCACTCCTCCCTTGAACAAAATGCCAAGTGATCGTACGCCTTATTATTCTAGTACTCTTGTAGTCACTCATCATGGGATGAAACAATGTGGTGTCACTAATTAGAGGATGGACTTGGTCCTGATCTTGGAACCACAGGTTAATGACACTTTAATCATGCTTTACATGTAGGATTCACTGTCCCCTAGGTCAGTTACCTCATGCCCCATCTCTACAATCCTTTTTATATTTCGACTCATCTCATTATTCATGTAATTGTTGCTTGTGTCTCATATAGCATAGAATTATTACCTCATTCCAGTGATAATTACATGTGTGTGTTTTGTGGAACCAGTGTGGATTACATTTAATCCTTCGAGTGCCCATGGACACTTTTAAGTGTGGTTACACAAGGGCATTATAGGTTGGAGCCTACTTTGGGAAGGACCCACTTGTGTAATTTTTTGTAATTTTCACTCATAACATAGCTCACACACACCATTTATTACCCTCAATGTATTTTCCATGGTATTGTTTCCCTACTACTATCCCTCTGAATTTCCATGTTCCTATGAACCATCACATGGCATTTTTCTCTCACTTACCACCTAAGGCTTTATTGATCAATTCCACCCACATATAATTATTTGTGCCTTCACAACTATCTAAATTACCCTAGAAATATTTAACACATGCCCACTTTCCATGGTTAATTTCAGAAAAACCTTCAAAATTCAGTATTTTTCCTCCAGCCTAAACATCGATAGGTAGCAATATCACATATGTGATATCACGTCACATAAACCTATAAATAGTGACACCCNCGAAGAGTGCATAACCTTTTTGGAATTTTTCATTGCTTGAAGGACATTATCAAGGATACTTAGTTACAACATAAAGGATAATTGTGCTGAAAATAATTTCATCCCTTTAGGTACACTAGGAAACTAGAATTGGAGACCACCTAAGTAAAAAGGACATACTATTATAATCTTTTGGGAAACATCACATGGAGATAAAGTAAATTAATTAAGGAAAGCAATAAGATATAACCTAAATTTGGAAACAACCTTACTAATAATTGGCCCTGTGTGATTACAAATGGCCCTGAAACACAGATAATAGGAAGGTCCTACTCAAGGTGGGAGCAAATGACCTAGGAGAGGCAAAGAACAAGTCCCTTCCAGACAACATGTAGAGTAGGAGGAACAATCATTTAGCATTCACCAAGAAGACCTTGCTACTATACAATCATGGAAGGTAGAAGGAGGAGCTGTTGTAGTGCCTGAACAAGGACAACATCTCACGTTGCCCTAGGAGTGTGTTTAGGCTATCCATGAAAAGTCCACATTCATTACAGTGATTGTGGAATTAAATTTTGAACCATTCATAGAGTTTGCTCTTGAGGTTGTTAGGGACCATCTCAAAGGATCTCCCTTATGGCCTATCCTCTCTGAAAGTGGTGCCTAGTACTTAGGGGAAATGTACCAATTTTGGCACAATAGAGAACAAGGCACCACCATTAACATTTGTGGTGTGATAGTTGATTTCCCTATTCAATCCATTTTGTAAGTATTAAACCTTCCTAATATAGGGCCAAAGGTTGCTTAGTTATCTACCCATTCAGGCCCTGATGCACAACGAGTTTGGTTGGAAAGGACATATGGCAAAGAAAAGACATTTGGAGAATTGACGATGGAAGAGAGGATCTATTTCAAAATTGGAACGTATCACCTCTTCCCCACGAAGGGCTTAAAAAGGATTTCAATATATGTAGCTAGGGGATGTGCAGTATCAATGGGAAAGGTTAATGTTAACTTGCCTCACCTATACTTTATAGAGATCTTGAGATGGTTTGAAGAATAGAAGACAGGGAAGCTTGCATTACCCTTCCCTTGTATTATCAGGAAGTTGTTCCAACATGCTGGTATCAGAGGATACACTAATGATGTCCTCCAAAAAGCCAAAAATGTTTCATATGCTAAATTGTTAAAACCACCAGCCATAAGGAAAATCACTGGTGAGACGCTGGGACCAGAACAAAAAAAAAAGAACATACAGCAGGGCCAACTGCAACTCAACATATAGGAATCAACATAAAGGTCCACATTATCTGTATTATGCAAGGGGTGAAGTGTCCATCCATACAGAAAGAGGGGAAAGTACTTGGTCACAATAGATCTCGGGAAATGTTGCATCTTTCCAAGTGCAATTAGAAACTGGTGAAGGGGCCACAATGGTGGTCATGCAACACTAGGATGCAGCAGGAGCCACAAAAGTGATCGTAGACCACATTAAAGAATCATTCAATGTAACTGTTATGCCATCGACAAATCTCACAGGAGCACGGGATGCTCAAAATTTGGCCAGAACCTCAATGACTCCTGCGGAAGATGAGGATGTGCGTGATCGATTACTACAAATAGGACAAGTAATGAAGTCCCTATTTGACATCCTTCAAGATGTTACAACAATTCAATCAGACCTCATTTCCACCAAGGGGAATTTGTTCTTGATAGAGGTGAGGGTCGAGCATGTTAGAGCAAAGGTGCAAAAATTGTAAGAAAAGCTCGTGGCCCTACAAGCAGCACAATAGGACCCTTTGCAATTTTTTCCCACAGACCAACTAGACAGTTTCAAAACTAAGCAACTAACCAAAACACTAACAAAGAATAAGAAGGTGGATGAATAAAAAGAGAAGGTTGTCTTGGATTCCTCTACAACACAAGTGCAAACTTATGCACATACCAAGGCACTCAAGGCCTTACCAAGGCATCTTCGGTTGACCTCTGTGGTCAAGCAAAAGAATGTTCTTGAAGAACATTTTCATCAGTTGGGAGAACAATTCATCTAAATCAACCAAGACATGAGTTGATTAGCCAGGGAAAATCGAACCCTCTCAATCGAGGAGGTACGCACCATCCGCCAAAAGACGGCTATCGAAATAAGCACATGAAAAAATGAGGCTAAATGGCATGAAAAGCTAAAGAAGCACTTCCAGGACTAGGTGGGGATGTACAAATAGATTATTGAGAAGGAGATCCATATGGCCAAGGTCCACATCAACGCTATCAATGCTCAAAACACTGACTGGAGGGCCATATTAGACACATATACCTTTGCCCACTAGGCGGAAGTTAAAAATTGGGAACTGCAGATTCAGGATCTCATAGAATACATGGAGTTGGCAAACCTGTGGTATGCCAACCTTGCCATGTTAATAGTAGAAAACCCAAGAATAGAGCTTGAGAAACAGGTAGCTACCACCTATAGGAAATATGAAACAAAGTTTGCAAAACACAAGAAGATATTGCAAAAACTAGAGATTGCAAATTCTGAACTACCAGGGACAAAAGGGTATCGCAACAGACTTGGCTCAATGGCTTGTAGACTTTCAAGAATACAGAGATAAAGCTAGAGCCTATGAGGAGGAATGATGGGTGTTTGCGGCTTGGTATGTCAAGGTAAATCAAATTTCTCCACAACTACCCTACCCATGGGAAGTGCCAACTCCATCAAACATTGGAACATTAGCATGGACAGCACAAGACCCCCGAACCAAGGAGGAGAAACTGTAGGCCATACTTCAACACCATCAAGTCCCAAGACCTCGAGCACAAGACAACGGGAAAGAACCTATGGAGGAGCCACCACCACCAGGAACTACATGAGTTCCACCAATTTTATAGCTATAGGATTTTCTTTCGCATTCTTTGTGTTGTCTTAATATTGTTTTGATTCCATGCTACAGCATAAACCCATTCTTACCATTCAATAATCCCATACCTATCCACTATGTAATCAATGGAGCTTGTTATTATTGTAACTCGAGGACGAGTTTTCATTTAGTCATGGGGGTATGATGAGTCATCATTTTAGTTGACCACGATATTGCGTACGTGATATCACAGCCTGTCTCCTCATCTAAAAATAAGAGGTAGATAGTTCCAATAGGTCTTTTTTAGGTTAGTATTTAAAGTTAAGTTTCTTTATAAATCTCTCAACCCTTCTCTCCCTGTGTATGCCCATAGTGTGGTGATTGCAATTGTATGGCATCCTTATTCGAGTGTGATGTACTTAGACACGCACATGATTGAAAATAAAGATTGAGATTACTTCATCATTGAAGCATTCACTTAGTTTAATTATTTATTTAATTATTATTTATTTCTTTCTTGGTTAATATCTCTTCACCCTAAACTCCTGTTAAACGTGGAATGAGTACGACTTGATCACGAGCATTCAAGTGTGACTACTTGGTAACCTAGTAGCGTACCTAGGATCTACGCATGGTAATCCCAGTGGTAGTCATGCACGAGGTCCAAGATGTGTATGAATAATTAAGGAATGGATGCTCATTGCACTTAGGCTAGCTTAGATTCCCTCTCACCCTCTCTCTCTTAGCTTAGTTAATATTATTTTTTGTTATCTTCAGGAGTAGCATTAGCATAGGAACACATCATACACCTCACTCTAGACTAAACGATACATGATAAAGTTAACACTAGTCTAGATGGGAAGACAGTGAACTACAACCTAAGAATAACTATCTAGATACCACAACTAGTCCATCTGCGGAGTTCAACCAGATCATGTGTGAAACACTTGTATTCATATGGTTGAGTGTACAGGTACCTCATCATAAGCTAACTATGAATAATGGTTGATATACTTTGAAATTAACTATAGATAAATTCATAAAGTTATTTAAGGACCATGAATAAATTACTAAGAAATATACATACTACATAATATTCTAAATTTAATAATATGGAAAAATTAATACATCAACTATGAGACCTTATAATCCAGTAAGCATACTTGAATAAATCATAAGAAATAAATACTTTACAATATACATGAATTGATTCATCAGTATCTCACATAAATATCATTTGAGTAAAAGATTATATAAAGTAAAAAAGATACTAACATAGGCTATTTTACAAATCAATAACATGGCTCCAAATATACAATAATGCATAAGCCCTTCATCCACAACATACCTCTCATCACCATTACTTTCATTGCATAGTTTGATTTATTAACCATACCATCACCTGGAAACTCCATCTAATTCAAGACATCACCTACATGAAGGATGCATGAAGGATTAAAATACCTTCATAGAGGAGGAAATCATCTTGGTATCACCTAAAACAAAGTTGGAAGATAGGGCCCATGCTACAAAGCACATTGTTAGTACCCACAACAAATATTGATGAACAAATATTGTTATTCAAAACCATAAATTCTTAACTTATCTATTAATTAAAATCATTAACATTACCATTAATGTATAATCTTACCATTAGCTCATGATTTTCTCTACTCATGGATTTCCTATGAGGTTTCTAGCATCAAACATAGAAATAACTATAAGAATGATACTAACTTAACTAGTAATCAAAGATTGCTTAGTGTGAATTTCATATATCTAGGTCAACCCTCATGAATGTTCAACTATTAAGAATGTACTACTATTGAATTAGCCAATTGATAAAGCATTTTTTGCCAAATATTAGAAATCTTAATAAAAATTATATTAGTTAGTTGAGACTTTACATGTACTGTATTACATCTATAATATAGCATGATAGAATGCTATGTTGCAAATATGATGTGACAATTATAATAAATGCTAGTAAATTTGAGTCACTTGTTGTGTTGACGGTACCATTTTGGTAGTAGAGTATTGGACTTTAATATTTTTTTTTTTAATTCTTATAATAGTCAATGAGTACCCACAACATGAATCTGAGTTTGTTATGAACACAATTCATGAATGGAAATAAGATTGCGGTTAATTCTCATTCATTATAGTAGTCTAAATTAGAATAGAATTTACTTCTAATGTAATTTATTTTCCAAGAAATTAGCTTAATATTTACGTTTTCCTCATACACAAAATCTAGCAAAATGCATATTTGCTTAGTAATTCATGTAGCACTATTACTTGGTTTGACTAGTAGTGTAATGCTTGGTAATTCTAGTAGTGAGTACGTGAGTTTAGGACATGTATGCTAAGCAAAGAATGGACACTAATTTCCATATTCTAGTATAATATTTAGTTGTTAATTAGATTAAGTAATTGATTTCTTTGTTATTTATTAGTTTAGTTCATGGTCAAACAATATCAATCATCATGTGCCTCAACTATACTTAATCATACATACCAAGGGTCACTATGAGTATAGCTTGGAAGACAGTGACTTGTGATCTCATGTTTAACTATCTAGGTGCCATGCTAGTTCCATCCATAGATTATGATAGAGTCTACCATGATGCTTTAAGATCTATATAATTGGACATTAGGAACTCTTATCACTCATCATTATTACCATTGTTGGGGATGGTGCTAATGATCTAGATTAGTTACAGTATAAACAATCATTATAAAAGCATTAAAAATTTATCTTCCAAGGAAATTTTATATTTTAAGATACACATACATATTATTGACTAAAACATGACTTCTTTACATAGGATTGATAACCCATCACACGATGACAACACTAACATAGATGATAATAGGATTCACATTAAAGAAATTTGGAGTGAGCCATTGTACCCAAGGTTCATATATTCATTCAAATTTTTACTATCAAAGACTATGCTTAGCTATCATAGAAAATCATAGGAGGTTAGAACAAGTTCCTAAAGATGGAAGGTCTCAAGAACTAGGACCTCTAGTAGAACTAGAAGATACAAACTCAGGGATCACAAAGGAACACATAGAAGCCATGATGGTTCTTCTATTTCATCATCTTTCTCTTCATCTTCTTTGGCCAATCCTGATGAAGATGAATATAGACATGAAGATAGAGCTCCACCAAGGAATCAAGATGGAGAAAGAAATAGAAATCAACGATAGGATACAAAGCACTAAAGGAATCATAAACAATATCATCACAATTAAATGGATAGAGATAGAGATTATGATTATGACTATGACATGTCTAATGATAATGAATGCTTATTAACTACTAGAAGCATA
Source organism: Gnetum montanum (assembly GCA_015680685.1). Lineage (NCBI taxonomy): Eukaryota > Viridiplantae > Streptophyta > Gnetopsida > Gnetales > Gnetaceae > Gnetum > Gnetum montanum. The sequence goes on from MNCI01008489.1 coordinate 7,959, forward strand.
TTTTAGATAAGGAAGGTAGTAAGAATAGTCTACAAGCATCAAAGAGAAAGCTACATCAAACAAATTGATATGAATAATATTCTAAAATTTGAGGGAGGTTATCATGTGGATCCACAAAACCATCTCCAAGTCTTACATGATGCCTATGCCTTGAAAAATATGGAAAGTAAGTGAGAGAAACTGATGAGCAGTGAGCAATCTCTACATCCAATCATATGAATCACTAGCATTCACTAAATGATCTGGTTGAATTTTGTAGACTTTAGCTCTCTAAGTATTCTGGGTCTAGGTAGTGAATCTAATGAACATGACCATTGTCTTCTCAGTTTCACTTGTGAAGTGCAAAGGTATGATTAAGTGCAACTTAAGCATATGATTTTTATCATTTTATGTTTTTCATTTAATCTTCCTAAATGTCAAAAATAAATTAATTAAATTTTTAATTAATATAATAACTAACTAATGCTTAGCTAATCCTAACATAAGCATTTTTTCCCTTGTATACATCCTGAACACATTGTAATGCTACTAGGTTATCAAGCATAAGTACTATTGGGATTACCAAGCATTAACATATGTTCAAAGTGGTCATACTCATGTGCATTAATTAATCATATGAATTAATTACTTAACAGCATTAAGTAAATTGCATGAATAATAAATGCATGAAGTAAACATTAAGTTAAGTCCAAGTTCTACAAGGTTTATCAAGAAAGCTCATCTTTATTTTCATTCACACTAAGGTGCTAAGGTACATTGGTGCTTGAATAAAGATCTGTAAACTTCTTAACTTCTACTATGAACACTTAGAAACTATTCTAACTTTGGGAAGACAAAAATGTAAGAGTTTAGCTAGCAACTAATGATCAGATTCCATCCATGTGGCTAGTACACGTATTTATATAGGTGGCACAACACACTATGTCAACATGTACGTGTTAATGCAATAAACCACATGTTGATGCAATCACATCGATAGGATCATGTCAATGGGATTCCATCGATGCAAGTAGACAACAACTCATCATACCCCCATGACTAAATGAAAACACATCCTCGAGTGAACAAAAGGAGGAACAAGCTTCTTACAAAATTTTGAGAAGGTATGGAATTTGACTAACTAACTAACATACAAATTGACTCAAACAAAAACTAAGTGCCCAAGTGTATGAATTTACAACTTTTACAAAAATTGGTGTTCATAATAACAAAATCAAACACCATGACAAAAATTGATAGCACAACTCCTCTAGCAGCTTGAAGATGAGGAAGAAAATCAAATGGTTGCAGGTGGTGGTGGTTCCTAAGGTGCAAAGAACCTTCTCCTACCTTTGGTGCATGCGGTTGCTATGGTTGAGGCTATGGTTATGGTTGTTCAACTATAGCTATGACTACTAGTGGAAGATGAAAAGTAGCTAGCAATGCTTTCATCTTCTGCTTCTTACTCTAAGGATCATACATAGTGCACATAGCATCACAAATGTGGGTTAGTATGAGAATATCCCATGGATAGGGCATTGTATGGAACAACTCCTTCATGTTAACAAATTAGGTTACAAATTGTTATTATTTCACATTAAACACCTTGACAACATTCTGTACTTCTTGGTAGTCATTCATTCTATGGGCCAAGTTCTCAATAGTTGATCTCTATTTAGTGAAATGTTTTTTAAGAACTTTCAGTTTAGAATTTTCCGCTTCAATTTTTTGCTTCATCTCCTTGTGATGCTTGAATTCAACCTCATACAACAAGTACGAGCTAGCCACCTACTTTTCAAAATCTAATCATGGCCTTCTAGTAGTCAGCATTGTCAAGTTTGCATATCAGAGATTTGGCAAACTTCATGTATTTAGTCATCTCCTTGACCTGCACCTTCTTGAGGTAGATTTCTACTTTGTATTCTTTTAGTCCATCAAAGATCGGCTACCACACATCACCTCCTTATTGAAGCTACTAAAGGGCCTCATTCACCTTTTCCTTCATCAGTTGAATATGTTTTTCATTGATTCCCTTTTGCAAGCCAACTTGGTCCTTATAGTGGTTCTTGACTCTTTTGAATTTTAGGGCTTTGTTCTTCTAGGCAACAATTTTAATTGCAAATTTCTAATGAAGGGAATGAATCTCCTCCATCAAGAAATTACAGTTTTCTACTACCAACCTCTTTAGATCCATGTTCACCTTGACAAGCTAATCCTACTGTTGTCTCATATATTCAACCATTTGCTCTTTATGGAGCTCAACATTATGCAGGCAATGATTGTCCTTGGTCAGAATGGCATTCTCCTGATGAACCTCTGACAAATCCTTCTAAATGTTGTAGATAGTGACATCCACTAGGGACTAGTTAAAGATTTCTAACTCCTTGGTGTGCTTAGCCTCTTGAAGTTTGGACTGAAGATGTTGAAAAGCTTCATCCTTGGTTATAGCCTGGCTGAGTATAGTGGGATCAAAGAGACGAGCTCTTAACTCCACAACTTCAATAGCCAAGTGTTGATTTTGATCTGTGCCTACCTCAAGTTGGGCATTGGCAATGAGGTACTTATCCTTAGCCTCCAACAGCACTAACTAGGTGGAAATGATGTTATTCAAAAGGTCAAAGACTTTGGAACTAGTTGCTGAGTTATCACTAGTTATTCTAGCAACTCATCATGCTTGGCTATGTTATATCTTCCACTAGAATTTTGCAAATGTAAGCACAGCTTTGAGTGTAGCACTATCTAGCATAGACATCATAGGAATATTTAAGGCTTCATCCACTCTATTAACCATCACCTTAGCAATTTTTTCCTATCCTTGATTCTGTATCACCAAGACAGTTGCCCCACCACCTTCCTCTAAGTGCACCAAGAAGGTAATGGTGTTTCCAGAGATTTTTAGAAATTGCAACTATCCTAGGATGGACACCATTATCTCCTAGGCACTAGGATTCAAGAATATGAATGCCTTCATTCTTTGATCAAAAAATATTTACATCATGTCCTCCTACTAGCTTATAATACAAGTTACCTCATTCAAGTGACTAAGGACTAGTTGATAGATAGACAAATCATCACTCAAACTAGCTTGCTACTATTGTAAGAGTTTCTCACAAATTTTTTGCATGCAAGCCATGGTAGCATGAGCCTTTGGCATTATTTCATGAGTGGGTAGTGGTGGTGGCTACTCCTCTTCCTTGGTCATAGAAATGACCTTATCCTTCATCATTTCCATGCAAGAGGTGATAGGAGCATGTCTGAGTATGTCATTAGAATTGCAGGCTATTCCTTTCGTTTTGCATAATTTTTGAATGATGCATGGAAAGGGGAGTACCTTCCTCCCATTCTTGTTCTCCTTAAATTACTCCTCTATCTCAAGATAGATAAACTATGAGAGGTTCATAGGGAATTTCTTACTTAAAGTGGTGGATGCATAAGTAGAAAAGGCTATCACCTTACTTGGCCTCATCGTTAGATTTAGGTGGTAAGCCACTATCTTAAAATAAGAATTTTCTACCTTTGTGAATGCATTGTATTCTTTTTCATCCACTCCATAGCACCACTAGACCCACTTTTTTTCACCTCTGGGTTTGCTTGTATGAATATCTCTGCCAAATTGGTCTGAGTTTCAAGTAAACCAAGGACCCGAGAGATGGCCTCCACCAAGTAGGACACATTAATGTCCTTCATATTCATAGTGGAATCTAGCTACCTATTATTCTAGAAGGATATGTCTCTTCCATGTACCACTCCTTGCTGGAAGTAATGATGGGCCACATGGGAGAGCTCTACAACTGCATTCTGACATCTTTTGGGACAAAGTCTAAGAAGGCTCCAAAGTTTAGCTCTTAGAGAATTAAACATTTAATTTCCTTAGATAAAATTTTCATAAAGGATGAATCCATCAAAGTGACCTCAAGGCTTGGCCTTGGTCCTAGTGCCTCATCCCAATGGGATTGCTTTATTTCAGCTTGGGGAATCTAATAGATAGATTCCACTTCGGGCTCCTCCTAAAGAAGTCCTGTTGCATGAGTTTCAATTACTTGCTTCTAAGGTTATTCTTGTTGTTGGTCCCTTTTAGTTCTAGACCACTTTTCCCTTGGTTGGAATGGTCCTCCTTCTTGTAGATGCTCAGGTCTTGGTGTCATCTGTAATTATAACATGATCAAGAATTTGCATTTGATGTGTAACTTTGGAACACTTGAGTACCTTATCTCTTTCAATTAGTTACACTTGGCTAAGTTGCGATCATGGCAAGTTTGATTATTTTAATATTATTTTATTATTATTTCACTTTAGTTTCTACCAAAGTTCATTGAAAAGTTTTAACTCTCTTAAATTAGTGATTTTATAATTATTTTCTTACTTAAACCTTGTGGGAATTAGAAAAATTTGAATTTTTTTTCAAAAACCTAGGTTTGTGGCCCCCATGATGTAGAGCTCATCTTCAGTAGTTACAAGATTGAAGAATGAGATTAATTGGACAAGTGGTTTGAAAGTTATGGGCTCCAAAATGTTCTAGGCTTTGAAAATTGCAAATGCTCCTTCCCCATTTGGGAGAAAATGACAAAAATTCACTAAGTTTTGGGCACTATTTATAGAATTTTTTCCCTGTGTCGATGGGATCCTACCGATGTAGTGAATAGATAAAATTTTTCATCATTAGAAATGAGGAAAATAACAAAGATTTTTTACATAAAATTGAAGTCCAAAGGAAGCCCAAGAAGCCTAGAACATGATGAAATGTGTGAAGAGGGGAGATATTCCACAAAAAAAGGAGATTTAATGGGAGAATGATTAGAGAAATGCCATGAAGGAGGGAACAATTGGACATAACCAATGTGGAATGCAAAATATTTGAATGAAAACATGCCTAAAGGATGAGGAACTTAATTGGCCAAACCAAGGGGTATGCAAGTGGGTCCTCCCCATAACAGGCTCATGTATTTGATGATTTTTCATGCCCTCAAACCAAGGAGTTAGTGGGCCCCATGGATGACTAATGGTTGTAGTTAGTTAAGGAAGACATCCCTAAAGAAAATATCTAACTTTGATCATATCAAACAAAGACATTGAGACAAACATGAAAAATGGTAGTGAGGTAAGTTTTGAAAAGCATTTGCAGATGAAGGAGAGAGTAGAATGGGGTCCCGTATCATGGTCACATGAAGTCCCTTATGGATTTCATGGTTAACATGACCTAATAACATCCATCCATAGTCCAAATTAAAACCAACCACTTTTAGTGACTTTGGATTGACACTCTAAGACCAGTCCATCCCCTCAAGGCACAAGAGCATCCCCACAAATCAATCACCATTTCTAAAAGAGAAGAAAATATAAGAAGTAAGTGAGATGGGCCTTACTTAGATGGGAGGCATAGGTAACATGTCTTTCTAGTCCCATAACTAGTGCTTTTAGCCCATTATTTCATCAAAGGAGTGTGCTTTAAATCTTCATTATTATTATTATTTTAATTTTTAAGTTTTTGGATGGAAACCACACCATGCAAAGACTTTGCTTCCTATTATTAGTTGACAGTGGAATTATGAGAAATTCGTAGAAACACTCATGCACCCAAGAGGGTAGGCAAGTACAAAGAGTATTAAATGCCCTTGAAGTCACACCCTTATCTATTCATTTAATCCTTCCAAAGCTTGGAAACTACCAAGGTCACAAGTTCTTTAAAATTTTCATTTAAGAAGGACCACATATTTTCAAAACAAGGGAACATCATAGAGTTTTTTGGATAGGTGGATGATGTGGACTCACCATTTGTAATCATGAAAAAAACCCTATCTTAGTTATCAACACCAAAACTCAAAGATAGAATCCAGACATTAGCAATCAAATAACATTATAGTACAAACCACCATCAATTAACAACTATAGCTACACCAAGTCCTAGTGGCAATAAAGAAAGAAAAGAAAACATAAGAGAAATCTAAACCAAAAATGTAAAATATAGAAGAAATTATAAAAATATTTAAGAAAAAGGTAAATGTAATAAGAATGGTGCAAAAAAATGAAAAAGCACTTATTAGTTCTTGATTTAAAATGGGGCATCTTCCCCATGACTAAGTTCATAGCTGGGACAAGAACTACTAATTGGGTTATATATTTCCATGAATTGTTTGAATACTTTGGCATTCTCATTTGCAATTTAGTAGGTGTCCTTTTGGTTTAGTGGCTATTTGCGAGGTACCCCTACACTCAACCATATGAATACGAGTGTTACACACATGATCTAGTCGAACTTCGCAAATGGACTAGTTGTGGCATCTAAACAGTTAGCCTTAGGTCATAGTTCACTATCTTCCCACCTAGACTAGTATTATCTTTGTCACATATGATTTAGTCCAGAGTGAGGTGTATGATGGGTTTCTAATCTAATGCTACTCCTGAAGGCAATGGAAAGTAATATTAACTAAGCTAGGAGAGAGAGGGTAAGAGAATCTAATCTAGCCTAAGTGCAATGAGCATCCGTTCCTTGATTATCCATACACATCTTGGACTTCGTGCATGACTACCACTAGGATTACCAAGTGCAGATCCTAGGTACNATGTGCATGTCCAAGTACATCATACTCGAATAACAATGTTGTACAATTACAATCACCACACTGTGGGCATACACTAGAAAATAATTCTATCTCTGGAGGGATAAAATTGCCAGAGTTTCACTAAGGTCTAAATCTAAGTTGCTAAAACTAGGAAAGCCACCTCTTATTTATAGACATTGAGGCAGGCCGTGATATGATGTACATGATATCGTGACTACGATATTGTAGCTGATGTGATATCGCTACCATGATATCACGTACGCGATATCACAGCCCATGCAATATCATGACTGTGATATCACAGTAGTGATATCACAACCACTGTGATATCATGGCTATGATATCATGGTATCGATATCACATCCAGCAAATTCATGACTCATCATACCCCCACGACTGAATGAAAACTTGTCCTCAAGTTACAGAGAGAACAAGCTCCATTGATTACATAGTGGATACATATGGAATTATTGATTAACTAGAATGGATTCATGCTGTAGTGTGGAGTTAGAACAAAATTGAGACACAACACAAAAGAAAATCCTATGATTGCAAAATTGGTGGAACTCATGTAGTTCTTGGTGGCAGTGGCTCCTCCATAGGTGTCTTTCCCTTTTCTTGCACTCCAGGTCTTGGGATTTGATGGTGTTAAAGTATGGCCTGGAGTTTCTCCTCTTGTAAGGCCTTGAGTGCCTTGGTGTACATGTAAGTTTGTGCTTGTGTCATAGAGGCATCCCAGTCAGCCTTCTCTTTTTCTTCTACCACACTTTTATTCTCTATCAACAATTTATTAAGTTGCTCAGTTCTAAAAGTGTCCAGTTGGTTCTAAGAAACCTTTGGACCTATATTCAAAAGTTTTAATACTTCCAAAATGGCTTGAATAGAGAAATAAATAGTCACACCACAATTGTTAACCATGGTGCATTCTTCTTTATTGTGCCAAAATTGGTATGTTCCCCCTAAGTACTAGGCACCACTTTCAGAGAGGGTAGGCCATACGTGAGATGTTGTCCCTGCTCAAGCGTTGTAGCAGTTCCTCCCTCTGCCTACCTAGACCATATGGTAGGAGGATCTTCTTGACGAATGCTGAATGATTATTCCTCCTATTCTGCATGTTGTCTAGCAGGATCTTGTCTTCCACCTCTCTGAGATCGTTTGTTTCCACCTTGAGAAGGACCTTCCTATTGTTCACATTTCAGGGCCATCTGCAATTACACGGGGTCAAGCATTACTAAGGATTTTTTCAAAGTTAAGTTATACCTTACTGCTTGCCTTAATTAATGATCTTATGTTATCATGTGTGATATTTCCTGAAAAACTGTAATAATGGGTCTTGTGACTTAGCTAGTTTCCCATTTCAGTTTCCTAGTATACCTAGGGATTAAATGATTTTTAGGCACAATTATTCTAAGTTTTATAGTTAATTACCCTAAATGATTTCCTTTGGTGATGATAAATTCCAAAAAATTTAGACACTTTTCAGCAAATGTCCCTCCCCCACGACTAAGCTAAACACTCCGAGTTCAAGTAGGTTCAAACGGAATTAAAATCGGAGTACCAACAAGCGAGATATAGTGAGAAAAGCAAGGGTTGCTCAATCACAAGTCGTAGAGAAAAAATTCAAAAACTCCCCCGTGTGAATGGAAAAAATGATGCTAAGTGTTGTGGGGGGTCACCTATTTCTAGGTGGTGGGGATGCGATACCGCGTATGATACATCGCGTACACAATATCACGTTGGCTGCAATATCGCATACATGATATCATGGCCCTAGTGACATGAGGCACAACAAAAATACCAAATTTTTAAAGGATTATTTTGAATTCAACGTGGTAAGCTAAGGAAATTGAGCTATTATGAAGGATTTCTAGAGTAATTCCATTAATTCAAAAGGCACAATTAATGATGATTGTGTGGATTTTATCAATAAAACCTTGCATGGTAAGAAAAAGGTTATGTAATGGTACATAGGAACATTATTATTCAGAGGGATAGTAGTAGGGAAAGAAAATCGTTAAAATTATACTAAGGGTAAGAAATGGTGTATGTGAGCTATGTCATAACTGAAGATTATAAAAAATTACACAAGTGGATCCTCCCCAAAGCAGGTTTCAACCTATAATTCCCTTGTGTAACCACACTTAAAGTGTCTGTGGGCACTAGAAGGGTTAAATGTAATTTGCACTAACTCCACAAAACACACACATGTAAATATCACCAGAATGAGGTAAGAATTCTATGTTACACACGACATGAGCTACAATTGCATGAACAGTGAGATGAGATGAACTAGAGAAAGGGATTGTAGAGATTGGGACATGAGGTAACTGACCCAGGGCACAGTGAATCCTACATGAAAAACATAATTAAGGTGTCATTAACTCGTTGTTCCAAGATTAGGACCAATTCCATTCCTCTAATTAGTGACATTGCATTGTTTCATCCTATGATGTGCAACTATGAGAGTATCATAACAACAAGGCGTACGATCACTTGGCTTTTTGTTCAGGGGAGGAGTGATTTTTGTTTTGCGGCACTTTTCTTTTCATTTTCTTTTCTCTTTCTTTCTTTCTTTTTTTTGAATATTGGATCCAGAGAAGTTACCAACCTTCAGGCATGGGTGCATTTCTTTCTAGTGGGACCCCCATAGAATAGCATTGGATTTTTAAGTGCCCTTTTGATTACTCTTACTCCAATTTTTCATTAGATCTACAAGGATCTTAGCACAACTAGGTTGCATGATAACTCCCACAGACATCACCAAAGAGAATCCACAAGTCCCCTTGATGCCACACCATAGTCATTCCCTCTTGGTCCATCCTTCTTCATTCTGGGTACAATGAACACAAAATTAATTTTATGTTTGAAGAATGTCAAGAATATCACTGCACCTTCGAACAAAACATCTGATTTGTAGAATGGGTGAGTGGGTGTAATGGGCTCGCTGTCCAAATAATTGCTCACTCGAAACTTAATAACATAGAACACACCTCAACCAATGATCCACATGAGTGTTTTATTAGTAGACAAGATTACTTATAAAAAGACAAAAATATTGAAAGACAAAAAGATAAAACAAGAAGTTGAAAAATGAAAAACTGGAAAACAAAAAGTTGTAAAATTAAAGAAAATAAAATAGTAATAAAAAATGGTTATTAATCCTGCTTGTTATTAGGATGGGAGGTATCCCCCATAACTAAACAGTTGAGGATGGCAAAGATTAATAAATTGAAGATGAGGATCCTTGCATATTGAAAGTATTGGGGCCCAATCATACTTATCCCATCGGGGTTCACACACTTGATTATAATGAGCATAGTGGGGCAATTTATACAATGTAGCTCTTGGATAACGAGTTGACCCACTATGATATTTGGGACCATTAGATGGTATGCAAGAATTGAGTTTTCGCTCTCCATTTCTGTGTTCATTGGGCCAGATTGTTGTTGGAGTGTGAGTTGGTGGCCCTAATGAAGGTACATGAGGCATTAGGTTTGAAGATGAGGGTGCACCTCAGTGTGGGACTTGTGCTGAGTTAGAAGATGCAGTAGCCTTGGAATTTTGTCATCCCTTCTTACAGTTATGTTTAAAGAAGGGGTCCCTTGGATGTTGAGGAGGTCTCTCACTGCTATTGGTAGTATTAGCACAAGTAACGTTCGTGGGTTGTTGTGGTGGTGCAGACACCTTAGGAACAATTGGTGGCGATATGGAAGGAGGGAAAGGATGACAATGTTGAAAGTTAGGAGTATAAGGTGCACAAGGTGGTGGTTGTGTTGGAGGTATGGGCTGATAGTATTGAGGAGAATGGTACTATGGTGAGATAAAGTGTGTTGGCACAGTTGGAGAAACAGAATGTTGAACAAGATAAGCATTTGGATTTGGATGATATGAAGGGTGTCTCCAGTCTAGTGGTGGTCTCCCCCATGACTGGGATTGTTGCCACTATGATCAAACACAGTATCTCTGTACGAACTTTGGATGTAACATATTTCCCCAATGCTCATGTAAATGTGACAAGATTGGGCATTGGCCCTCGGGGTGATCATACAGGCATATGTTGCATCCATA